>JAANQP010000068.1:0-56230 GCA_011320165.1 Fusarium protoensiforme
GGGGGGGGGGGGGGTTGTTGATCTCCTTCTAGGGTCAGAGGCAGAGGCGTCAGCCCGGCTCGAGTTTGGCTCCGCTGGTGACCCTGGTGGTTGTCATTTGGAAATGAAGGGTTTGTTGTCTTTTGCTTTGGGGCACCGCACCCCCGGAGAGTTAGAGGGAGAGAGAGCTGAAGCGATGGAAGCTTGATGGTCATACGTCAGGCCGAAACAAGAGCAGCAGCCCCCAAGTGCCGTGCTTCTTTTTAAAGCTCCGGGCTCCCACAAGTGTGTCTTGTTATCAGCCACCACTCACTCTTCCTCTCTCTTGTCTGGTCGCATCGTCGTCGCTCTTCACATCGACTTTAATCAACTTGTCCATCTCCAATCCGACCTTTTGACCTTCGTTCATACTCCCGACTCAAAACCAATTAATCGATCCCTTCACCCATCAATCAATCAATCACAATGGCTCAGCAGTACTCCCAGGGACCCAATGTCCAGAACCAGGAATGGCAGAGCAACCTGTGCAACTGCTCGCCCTGCGGCTCTTGCATGCTCGGTACCTTTTGCCCATGCATTCGTAAGTTGTTCGCTCCGTCTTGTCTTTAGAAATTGGGAAGCTCACAGCTCCGTCGTCCCGCAGTCTTGGGTAAAACTGCCGATCGCATGAGGGATCCCACCATGCAGACTGCCGATACCTGCAACAGCGATGCCCTCATCTTCTGCGCCATCAACTGCGTCACTGGCTGTGGTTGGATGTAAGTTTTATTTTGTGTGTTACTACAACATTCGATTACTGACAATGTCTTGCGCAGCTACTCCATGATGAAGCGAGGTGAGATCCGTGAACGATTCGGCATTCAGGGCAGCGGCATGGGTGACTGCTGCGTCAGCTACTGGTGTCTCTGCTGCGCCCTCACCCAGCAGGACAACGAGGTCAAGGCTCGCCTCTCGCAGGGTCCCATCACCCAGGGCTACCAGGCTCAGAAGGAGGGTATGCACATGCCCAACTCTCCCCCAGCTCCCCAGCAGCAGCAACAGCAGCAGTACCAGGCTCCTCCTCAGCCCGGATACCAGTCCCCTCCTCAGGGTTACCAGTCTCCCCAGCCTCAGGGATCCTTCCCTACTCCTCAGCAGACCTACAACCCTCACCAGCCTCAGCCCCAGTACTAAGGATCGAGCGCGCGATGCTATCATGACCACACCAAAAGATTGAAAGAGAGAGGGCGTGGGGGAAAAAAAGGGAGGGCAAGGAGAACTACGGTAATGGAATGGAATTGAGCGCGGAGGGGTATGCGCCTACGGATTATACCCAAATGACTGGACATTGTCATGCCTTTTTCTTTTACTGTCTAGCTGCAGCTACATCATTTTCTTGAATATAATTTATCGGCTACATCTCGACATCCATTACATGCACACGATAGGGGTTACAATCGGAGGTTGATCATGCCGAGGCAGGGTAAGACAGTCGCGAAAATTCATCAAATGCATCTTCTTCAGCTGTACTACAAACCCTTGTCCCTGATGATCGCCCACTTTTCCCCCCTACATCTTGGCATGGCCTGTTGATTGAACCTTGCACCGGCGTTCTCCAGATCTGGACACTCTAATCTCGAGTGTGAGCACGGTGACTGCCGTTGTGTCATGACTTGTTCGTAAAAGGATTTGTCTTGTTTCATGAGGCTGATCAAGAGTATCCATCACCAAGCTACATGAGGTTGTATCTTTAGCTTTCAAGGTTCTTTCCGTTACGGAAGGAACGGCATTGCATTGCTTTGCTGTCATTGGCATCGTACTGATTGCCGAATAATAAGAGAGGTTCGAGACTGGTGCTGACATGTTGGTTGTCGCTAGTAGGCTCCGTTATCAATGCCAGCACAACATGTCACAACATGACAAGAGTCAACAATCTCGTCCATCTTGCCATGATCACGTTACACTTCATATCTATCTTGCTTCTTACAAGTTGAAGCCAGTATCAGCACTCAGCATCCCCCATCTCTTCAACTCCTCATGTCACCGTCCGACAGCACTTCAGTATTCATTGGGTATCAGAAAAATTTCATTCATCACCTCCCTCCCCTGCCAGACAACCCTTGACAGCAAAAACGCCCACGCCGCACCTCTAGTGGTTGGTAAACGCCTATTCAGATCTACGCTTATCGAGGCTTGTTCCATCCTCTCCCTGAGCGAGCCCCCTCTGAATGCCGTTTCCATGCAAAATAATCAATCAATCAATCCCATCCCAGTAACCCTTTTTTGGTCCCGTATCCCATCCGTCCAGTCATCTCTTCTTCAAAAATACGTTACATTTCATTAACGCGTTACGCGTAGAGCTTCTTCTCATAAGACTCCATGTTGACGTTGCCCTCCAGCTGGGCGCTCGCCGTGCGGAGCTCGAAGCGAAGCTCACCAGCCTCGGCCGCCGAGTGCATGCCCTCCAGGCTGCGCATGCCGCCGTCCTGGAGAGAGTGCTTGAGACCCGCAGCGAGGTAGGGGATGAACTTGTTGATCGAGCTATAGATTGAGTCAGCACTTCACATCTTTAGGGGGTAGGATACCACTTACCCTCGGTGAGCCACAGCACCAGAGACACCCTGAGCAACCAGAACGCTGTCACCCTCGGAGAAGTAGCGGGCAGTTCCGGCGTTGCTCTTCTGGCTGTCCTTGCCACCACCGCCAGCCTTCTTGTCCTGCATAGCATCGATGCTGCCCATACCTCGGTAAGCCTTGACAAGCTTGCCCTCGCGCGACACGAACGAGGTACCGGGGGACTCGGTGGTACCAGCCAGGAGACCACCCATCATGACAGTCGAGGCACCCAGGGCAAGACCCTTAACAATGTGACCAACGTTCTGGACACCACCATCGGCAATGCAGGGGACGCCGAACCGAGCAGCAAAGCGGCTGACGCTGTAAACGGCAGCAGCCTGGGGTCGGCCGACGGCCATGACCTCCTGGGTGATACAGGCAGAACCACTGCCCATACCAATTCGGAGACCGTCGACACCAGCAGCGATCAGAGAGGCAGCCTGCTCACGAGTCACGACGTTTCCGCCAATGACATCGAGGCCGGGGAACTCGCTCTTGATCCACTTGATCATCTCAATCTGGTACATGCTGTTACCCTGGGAGCTGTCCAGGATAACAATGTCAAGGCCAGCATCAACCAGCTTCTGCAGGCGGAGCCTATCCTCGGGGCGAGTGCCAATGGCAGCAGCGCAGAGGAGCTGCTTGCTGTGGGGAAGCTTGGAGGAGAAGGGGAAGTGCTGGTTCTTGGTCAAGTCGGAGCGCGAGATCATGGAGACAAGGTTGAAGTCCTTGTCGACGATGGGGAGCTTGCCCTTCTTGGACTTGGCAAGAATCTTATTCGCCTCGGCCAGAGTGACACCATCGGGGGCAGTAATGAGGTCGGTGACCATGACGTTGGAGATGCCATGGTCGTGGTCCTCCTCGAACTGGATGTCTCGGTTGGTAACAATACCCAGGAGCTTGGATCCCAGCTTGCCGTCCTCTGCAAATTTTGCATGTTAGCCCATATTTCTTTCCTGTGCGGGGCTTAGGAAAGGTGATTTGTAAGGTTGGTTGTTCATAGTAAAGAAAGTCCCCATGACAATAGTCTATACGGTGGAACGAAAGTTATATAGAAAAGGTGTATAATCATGCAACCGAGGGTAGAGAAGAGCAAGAAGGGACAAAAGACTCACCAGTGACGGGGAAACCACCAAAGCCCCATTTCTCCTTAAGCGCCTTGGCCTCGCCGACAGTGGTGTTGCGGTCAATGACGATGGGGTCCAGGATGAAACCGTTCTCGTATCGCTTGACCTTGCGGACCATGTCGGCCTGAGCCTCGGGGGAGCAGTTGTGGTGAATGACACCCAGACCGCCCTGGAGAGCCATGTGGATGGCCATCTCGTGCTCAGTGACCGTGTCCATGGGGGACGAGACGAAGGGGGTCTTGAGGGTGATGCGCTTGGTGATGGGGGCATCAAGAGTCACCTCGGAGGCGGCAAAGCCAATGTGGCCAGGCAGAAGGAGGAAATCGTTGTACGTGAGGCCACCGTGCTTGGTGGTGTCCATCAGCTCGTGCAGATCGAGGCCATCCTTCTGCTTGTACTCGCCGAGCACCTCGAGGGCGGTGCGGTAGTCGAGGACGGAAGCCGACATTGTGAATAGAAGAAATGAAGGGCTGGGTTTGAAAGATGTGAGGTCGAAGGCGAGACGAGTCGATGAGCAAGCTGTGGCCTCTATATCGACTGGCAGAATTGATAGAACGCTTCTTCCCAAAAGAAAGAAAAGAGAAAAGAATTGGTGGTGGCCGCTCGAAAACTTTTTTATGGGACGCGGGACCGGACCCTTGCCTAAAGGTTTGGTAAGGAAAGGTGGGTTGCTTGCTAACTTGTCTTGCCACGGCCGATCTGGCGGGGCAGCAACGCCGCACGCACGCACCTTCCACACCAGAAGCAGAGGAGAAGCTTTTTTTCGCTCTCTGGTGGGTGGACGCCATTTTCCAACCTGCATTTGTGTGAGCGAGCGCCTGAGCTGCAGGTTTTTCAGTTCTCACCAACATTAACATTTGTGATTGGTGAGTAAGCAGCTTACCCTGCACCTTATGTCAATTCCACGCCAACAGAGGCAGTTCAAGACATCATCAATGAGATAGATGCCATCAACAGTGTCCTCGGCTGATGTACTCGTGGATTGAATTCCTGGCTTGTGTGGCTACCTACCTTGCAGCTGTGTGCTTCTCACCATCTGCATGTTACCTTGCTTGACCCCTCAAATGCTACAAAAGACCTTGACTTCAACGTCATTGCTCCATCGACTTTCAAGGCCCATTTCCTTCCATGCCTTGCCAATGTCGATCTCAAGAACATGGTCGTCGGCTTTCGAAATGGACACCGTATGTACTGGGATCACCTTTTCCTGAATCGTGATCAAAAAGTCGCCATCAATCGTCATGGCTGGAAGAGAAGAGACGTAGACCCCTATCATCATTCATCAGTATCCCAGCCATAAAGACATCTGCAGAACATAAACTCACCGAGCACGCCGAATGCCTTGACTCGCGTGTCTAGCATAACCCGGCCGTTCTCGCGCTCCTCCACACTGCTCATGAATATTGCTGCGGCGCCAGCCATCTTACCCAACAATCCCAGGTTCGCGATCAACATGTCACCATGTTTCTTGCTAGACAGACTCGTCAAAGGAAAGGCCGAGAAGATTTCATATCCTCGAACAGGCAATGAGCCAGTGAGCAAAGAACCCGGGTCCTTGACCGCGACTGGTCGAGAAACCTTGCCTGTAGTATGGGCACGAACCACATACTGAATCCGGGCATCAGCTCCAGGAAAGATTGAAAGCGGGATCAGATCGGTCAATGGCCGTGAAGAGACGTTGAATATGGCCAGGATAGGGTTGCCAGTCTGTGAAGCCCCTGTCGGAAATGGTTAGCCAATGCCGACATGACCAGGAATGTCTTCACTTACCATGATAACTTCCCACCTTCAACAGGGAGTCATCATCATATCCCATGTAGGGGTACACTGTCTTACCCAACACGCTCGGCCTAAAAATCACCGTCTTACCCCGCGGAGTGACGCCAGTCATCTGGTCGATAAGATCCATGTCATGCTCACCTGGAACATCCGTGATATAGATGGGGCCTCCGCTGACACAGCGAGCTGCGGCGTGGAAGCCAGAATACTCGTGCACAGTCTGGAACATATCCCAGTCAGGAAGTACGTTGAGGTACTTCATGAAGATGCTGTTGTGCGCGTTTGTCCACACGTGCCAAGGGTGAGAGGCTGGGATCTCGGGGAAAAAGTCGTCCGAGTTGCGCACCAGGATAGTTGGCCGGTTTGTAGGCATCTGAGAGTGAAACAAAGCTTGTGGGAATTGCGACATGCAAGAAATCGCCTTGGCGCTGAAGTGCCGGAGGGTTGCAATGGTCCATGTGTCGAGATACTTGTTGATGAGATCGCGGCGAGGAGAAGCGCCGATCCATGTGTCCAGCATAAACTGGGCGTCCGTCTTGACGGCATCGATCCCGCAGTCCACGAGGAATCTGTAAAAGTCATTGTAAAACCTCGAGACATCCTCCTCAGCGACAACTGTAATCTTGCCACCAAGGGGCAGGTTACGACGGTCAGTATCCTCACGAACAACCTCGATGGTCTTGTAGGTCTTTGCGATCTTGCCGTCTGGGGCGATGCCGCCCCAATACCCGAGGAGGGCGTGCCAGACAGCGATGTGCTGAATATGGGGATGTTTCTCTCGAATTTGGGAGATTGTTGCCTTTAAACCCTTGGGAAATCCCTCAGGCTCTGCCTCAAAGTCTTTCCAGCCGTACTGAAACTGGCTCGGGCCACAGTAGTCAATTGATTGCCAATTGTCATCAATAATGAGACTCGAGACGTTGATGTTGTTCTCGGACAATTTGTCTATGGCATCAAATATTTTCTGGTCTGTAAGTCGCTGTCCGAGGGCATTCCATGTACCTGCTTCATGTCAGTCCAAGGGCTTCAATGTTGGCAATAGAGAACATACAAAAGCCCAGTCCGTCAAACCAATATTCTAGCCACTTTGGCTTGAAATCATTGACCAGGCTGGACAGTTGTTGCTCGTGTTCAATATTGGCCTGTGCTGCTCGGGATACCAGGTTCCTAGCATGGTACATGACGGCAGCAACAGCGCACTCGAAATCCTCTCCTTCTGAGACGAGGATCGTGGCTTTCTCTTCCGAGAGCCCATCGTTCCGAGCCTATGCCGATCAGCAATTAATAACGGGTAGACCTTGTATCAGGAACTCACATGAACCTGAAGTTGGTCCTTGGACCCTTGTCGGAAGACTGGCAAGACATGATTAAGGCCACTGACTGCAAGGAAGACAAGATTTCTGCCCTGCGGACTTAGAAAACAACAGAGAATTCCGTCCTTGTCAAGGGAAAATTGCGTCTTTCCATGACGAGGGGCTAACCAAGGTGACCAAAGTCGCACAAGGGCAAACCACCTGCTTCATGTCAGACGAGATGATTGGTACAGATGATAACGTCTGCCCGCGCACAGCGTCGTCTTCGTTGTCTCACTCACCTCGCGAAAGATCCCCATGGGGTACCGATAGCAATATCTCTATAGCTTGAATCATCTCCCTTGGCTGGCGGGATCACGGCTTCGAGTGACCAGAGGGATGTCCTGGGTGACTGGCTCAGGCATGACTTGATGACCCAGTCTCCAGAGTTGAGACCAGGTATAAGATCAGATAGATTGTCAGATGAGACTCTAGCGGTAGTGTTGACGATTAGGCCATCATCTAGGCCTTGTTCATCGCGTATCCATCTCCAGTCGACATCTGGACTATGCCGAAACTTGAGAGTAAACCGCACCGAGGCGTCAAAGGAAAGAGACGATGTAAAGTGGAAGCGAGACACAGATTCGGGTATGGACTGCAAAGTCTGAGGGGCTAGAGCGTCTTCAATGGGGGATAGATAGGCATCATTCCAGTCTGAGCCGTCTAGTGAATGCCACAGAGATATCTCCCAAGCTTCAGTGGCTCGAGACCTGGGTATTTCCAGAACAGCAGTCAAGGTGATGTCTTGGCCTTGGACTGGAGTTACCTGTCCCAATGGCGGGTAGCTCTGGAGAACTGCCTTCATGCTTTCAGGGACCGGAGGGGGAGCAGGTTTCTGCTTGGCGATGTAGACAGCTTGAAAGACTTGGCCAAAGTCGTAGTTGTCAGAGGGCATTGCAAGGGACAGGAAGAACGAGAACGAGAACAAGGAAGCAGGTTTGAGCAAGTATAGGTTTATTGGAGAGGCTGGGCTTGAGATTCGAAGGCGTCGCACACGATGATTTGTTTTTGCATGCGATGATACTACAATCACATCAACAATTCGCTGCTGATGCTCTGCGTTCGTGTGTAGTATACTTGGACCTGCCCGCCCTGGCCAAGGACGAAAACAGACAGGCGTGCTGATGGATGAGTGGCGGTTCGGTGGAGTCGGCACCGGTTAGTAATCGATGGCTCCCATTGGACAGTGCCCTCCTTCCGGGTCGCTCTGATTCGGAGACGGTCGGAATGACTAAGCGCTCCGCCTAATTGCTCAGGCTGCAAATTATCTCAGTAAAGCTTCTAGCCGAGCCAGATCGAAAGATTTCATCAAACCACTCAATTCAGCGTTGACCCTCCAAACCTCCGTCATGGCGTCCCGGAGACTAGCTTTGAACCTCTCCCGAGGTCTGCGAAACCGTGCTGGTCTTTCGGCCGCCGCTCCCTTGACACGAGGCTTTGCCACGCCCTCGACCGTCGGCAAGACTCAGACCACAACTCTTCGCAATGGATTGACCGTGAGCACCATCTACCGAGGCCAATTGGCCTCGACACCCATCTCGGAATGTCTTGCTGACCCGTATCCCGCAGGTCGCGACCGAGCACTCCCCCTTTGCGCAAACCTCGACCGTCGGCGTGTGGATTGACGCTGGTTCCCGGGCTGAGACTGACGAGACCAATGGCACCGCGCACTTCCTCGAGCATCTCGCCTTCAAGGTTCGACACCCCATCAATGGGTCTAGATCCATCACTAACGACACCACAGGGAACGGCCAAGCGTTCTCAGCAGCAATTGGAGCTGGAGATTGAGAACATGGGTGGCCACTTGAACGCCTACACCTCGGTCAGTCGGATGAAGGGATACGCAATTTCACGAGGCTAACGACCATCCAGCGCGAGAACACCGTCTACTTCGCCAAGGCCTTCAACTCTGACGTCCCCCAGTGCGTCGACATCCTCTCCGACATTCTCCAGAACTCCCTGCTCGAGCAGTCCGCCATTGAGCGCGAGCGCGACGTTATCCTCCGAGAGTCCGAGGAGGTTGAGAAGCAGGTCGAGGAGGTTGTCTTTGACCACCTCCACGCCACTGCCTTCCAGCACCAGCCTCTTGGCCGCACCATCCTCGGCCCCCGCCAGAACATCCGCGACATCACCCGAACCGAGCTCGTCAGCTACATCAAGAACAACTACACTGCTGACCGAATGGTTCTTGTCGGTGCTGGCGGTATCCCCCACGAGCAGCTCGTCGAGCTCGCTGAGAAGCACTTCAGCGGCCTCCCCAGCAGCGGCCCCAAGAACAGCGCCTACCTGTCGTCCAAGCAGAAGGCTGACTTCATGGGTTCCGATGTCCGTGTCCGTGATGACGCCATGCCCACTGCCAACATCGCTCTGGCTGTTGAGGGTGTCAGCTGGAACTCGGAGGACTACTTCACTGCCCTCGTTGCCCAGGCTATCGTCGGCAACTACGACAAGGCTGTTGGCCAGGCCCCTCACCAGGGCAGCAAGCTCAGCGGCTGGGTCCACAAGCACGATATCGCCAACAGCTTCATGAGCTTCTCCACCAGCTACAGCGACACTGGGTAAGTCTGTTTTGTGTGACGTATATGCTCATATGACTAACCAATCTCAAGTCTCTGGGGTATCTACCTCGTCTCCGACAAGCCTGACCGAGTCGACGACCTTGTCCACTTCGCCATCCGCGAGTGGATGCGTCTCTGCACCAACGTCAGTGGTGCCGAGACCGAGCGTGCCAAGGCTCAGCTCAAGGCTTCCATCCTCCTGTCCCTCGACGGCACCACTGCCGTTGCCGAGGACATTGGCCGACAGCTCGTCACCACCGGCCGCCGCATGGCCCCCGGCGAGATCGAGCGCAAGATTGACGCCATCACTGAGAAGGATATCATGGACTTTGCCAACCGAAAACTCTGGGACCGGGATATCGCCGTCAGCGCGGTGGGTACCATTGAGGGTCTCTTCGACTACCAGAGACTCCGCAACACCATGAAGCCCAAGTTTTAAGGTAGAAAGGGCCAGTCGGGTTTGCGAAAATCGAGACCAGGGTATAGAGTGTATGAGATACCGTTTACAGGCCTAGTGTACCATAAGATTTCCTCTGTTCATACTAGGTAACGTGGAGTTGTGATAATTGTGTCTTGATTCTCAATGATATTCCGTAGCCTCATTGTGAAGTTTCCAATTGCTCAGCGTTGCGGTGTCTTTTCTGCCAACAGAAACTCGGTTCATACCGGTATCGGTGGTCTAGAGAAACAAGGAATCAGACCACGAAGAGTCATAGCATCTCGAGCCGAAACAAGGGTACTCATGATGGTGTGAGCAACAGGCCCATGGCTTGGCAATGCAGGGTTGCATAAATGGAGCGTCTTGTGAGCTCGGCTCTGGTGTTGGCAAGGGATCGCATCTGTCAAGCAAGATGGAAGGACTTGGATTATCATCTTGATAGACTTGGACTGTGGTCTTGTCAAACTTGGATTATAGTTTTATTGGACTTGGATTGTAGTCTTGATAGAATTGGATTAGACATAGCTGGCAAATGGATTCATGACAGTATCTAAACCTAATACCGTAAAACACCGTCAACCCCTAATCCTTCCACAATTAATCATCGCCGTCCTAGCCATCGTTCTTGGGCTTGAGTTTTGCTTTGATCTCTTTTCTCAAAGAACCAGGTCTGGAATGATTAGCAACTTTTGGGGAGAGGGTGTGATTACATTTTGGAGTGCTTCATACGCTATTTAGGCGGCTCAATCTTGGGTAAGCGTGTAAAACCAGCGTTTGTACCAAGGCAGGGCTTGGAAGAGCCGTTCTTTTTCACGGGCATGGTCCTCAAGAGCACGCCTGACCGTTTTCTGGAAGTCATCCGCATCCGTGCAAGGCACCTTGGGGGTTGGGGTTCGGCGATGATGTGGTTGATGTCGAGGTTGTAAATGAGAGCTTGTGTTGGAGATGGCCCTTCTGGTGCTCTGGGATACATGGCGGGTAGATGTCTGTGCGACACGAGCGATGGATCTGGATGGCATCATGGTGATGATGAAGAGGAGAAATTCGAGAATCGGGAGGGATGGACACGATGAGGATCCATTAAATGACTTCTAGTCGTTGTTGCTGCCTGAACCTTGATTCAGAGTTGATCCGAGAACTGTTGCGTAGGTGTAGATGACGAACAGGCATCTGGACCGCCGTGCTGTTGCGATACAGACACATGACATGTTCACGAGGAAATGAGCATGAAGCTTGAGCCCTCCGAGCCAACGAGCAAAGGTTGCCCTCATGAAATAGGTATCTATAACCTACTGCCTTCCCTTGTCCTGAACGCCCTAAACACCATTGACACCGTTCGCGTGTGTCCCGTTTTGCAAATGTCCTTAGCTCTCCTCGGCCATCTCCTGATCCACATCCTCACCAAACATATCCTCCACCGTGCCTCCCTCCACACCATCGCCGCCAATATCTTCCGGCTCAGGTCCTTCGATGCCCTCCATGGCGTCGCCTTCCATATCTTCGTCGTCATCCGCCTCATCCCACATATCCTTCAAGCCCCAGCTCGTTCCACTAAGCACGAACCGCTCGCTCGGTAGTCGGACGCCCCATTCGCTGGGTACAATCTTAGGAAGCGCCACCTTGTTCCGCTCGCGCGCCAGCTCTTGCATGTAGTCCTTGTTGATGCCACCGCCTCCACTGCCCCCGCGGAACTGGTAGCTGAGGCGCGCCGCTATGGCGAGCTTCACGGCGTTGGCTGTTACTGCTGCGTCTCCTGCAGGCGCGGATATTGCGCCCGAGTTTGCTGATGGCTTAGCACCCGCGTGAGTGACATAAGGGTCTCCGGAGAGGTGTAGTGCATCATTAAGCACGGAAGAGGTATGGCGGTACGCAAAATCGAGGAGGAGGAGGGGCACGCGCTGCTCGTATGCGGTGACGCCCTGGGAGGTCAACAAGAGCTCCATGAGCCGGGAATCGCGAGGGCGGGGTGCCGAGCTCGATGGCGCAGGAGGATGAGCATTTTGTGAGGCGGCGGCGGGTTGGCTGGTGGTTGTGGTCTGGGTATTGGGAACGGTTTGGGAAGTGCCTGCTGAAGAGGCTGGGACCCCGTTCGTCTGGGGCTGACTCGATGCCATGTTTGGCGACGCTGCGATGCTTCGAAGGGGAGGTGAAGAAGTGGCGATGCGACTGGGTGTGAAATGTCTAAGTTGATGGCGAGGCTAGGATTCGAATGTCGCGCCGGCGCGATGTAGTTATCGCGTTCACAATTAGGCCAGCTTTCGTAATAGAATAAAGATGGAAATAGAGGAAGACGAAAAGTTTTTGAATTCGGATAAGACGGAAGAAGATGGCAAACTGCCGGATTTGCGGGTTTGGCGCGTATTAGGAAGTTTGGAAGATTCTCCCGTTTGAAGGCCGGCCGTCGTTTGATAGCTTCATGCGGCTACGGTCGAGCGAGCAGAGCCTCGGACTTTTTGATAGTCCGACAATGGCCTGCAAGAAGCGCACAGATCACACCTTATTTTTTTCATCCATTTGCGCAGGCCGGATTTGCTTCTCGGGAGTGGGAAGGAAGCGAAGCGATGGAGGGGCAGGGGCGAAAAGACGGAAGGTGCTGCCCCACCAGATGCCGCCGATGCAGGACTCAGTCATCACTCACAACTTTTCTCGCGGGCGATCGGCCTTGACTCATTTAGAACTTCCAATCAACAATTCGCGGCCATACTTTGACCTTTTGCGTTTTTTGACATCACTTCCTCCGTTTGGGTTCTTGCAGCATGGAGACGACCCTCCCATTGCCGTTCCTGGTCAGTGTAGCTGGTCCTGAGGGACAAGCTGCCGACAATGGCCTCACTCCTCAGGAGGTCGCTCTTCTTGGAGCTCCCTTCTATGAGACAGCTTCCAAGGATTGGGGCCGTCCCGTCGCCGGAACCATTGTCCACATGGACGCTACGAACCTGACCAACCCCGACGACGTGGTTGCTCTCCTCGATGGCGGGGTACGAAAAGTGTTTGTCCCCTCCGAGAACGTTTCCGAGTACACAGAGTTTGGCCCAAGAGTTATCCCGACTGTGTGTAACCTCGACCTTTCCGCGGCTACGGAAAGTGGCCTGTTGATCAAGGATTTCGATACTTCATCCAGCGAGCTCACAAAGTTCATCGAGGAAGCCAGTGCCAGAAAGATCAAGAACCTCTTCCTCAAGCCAACACCGGAGACTGCCCTGGAGAATTTTGTTGAGGTGGCTAAGAAATGCAACGCCATCCCGATTCTACCCTCTACTGGTCTCACAACCGACAAAAATGACTCGACAAGACTGGTCTTGTCCAAAGTGATTGCGTCATACTGGAAGTCTGATCGACCTGACGGTCTCATCCCCACCGTGGTTACCGATGATGCTGGAATTGCCTTGGGTCTTGCTTACACGAGCGAGGAGAGCATCCTCGAAGCTTTGCGCACCCAGGCTGGTGTGTATCAGAGCCGGAAACGGGGACTCTGGGTCAAGGGACTCACCTCTGGCGACACTCAGGAGTTGCTGCGGATTGGTCTTGACTGTGACAATGACACTCTGAAATTCGTTGTCAACCAGAAAGGACGTTTCTGCCACCTGCAGCAGTTTGGATGCTTCGGTGACCTCAATGGTATTGCTGCGCTGGAGCAGACTCTCAAGTCTCGGAAAGAGTCTGCCCCTGTCGGGTCTTATACTGCTCGTCTGTTCTCCGACGAGAAGCTACTTCGAGCCAAGATCATGGAGGAGGCTGAGGAACTCTGCGACGGTACAACCAAGGAGAACATTGCCTTTGAAGCTGCCGACCTCATCTACTTTGCCCTGACCAAGGCCGTTGGTGCCGGTGTCAGCTTAGCTGATATCGAGGCAAACCTCGATGCCAAGAGCCTCAAGGTGAAGAGGAGAGCCGGCAACGCCAAGGGCAAGTGGGCTGAAAAGGAGGGCATCAAGACTGAGACCACCCCTGCGAAGCCTGCACCCCCACCTGCCGAGAAGTCTGCTGATGGTCGCATCGAAATGGAGAGAATCAATGCTTCCAAGATCTCTGAGGATGAGCTCATTGAAAAGCTGAAGCGCCCCTCTCAGAAGTCTCCTGACGCCATTCTCAAGATCATCAAGCCCATCATTGAGGAGGTGCGGACTGGCGGTGACAAGGCGGTGCTCTCATACACCCACAAGTTTGAGAAGGCAACTTCTTTGACGTCGCCCGTCCTCAAGGCTCCCTTCCCCAAGGAGCTGATGGACATTTCCCCTGAGACTATCAAGGCGATCGACATTTCTTTCGAGAATATCCGAAAATTCCACTCTGCCCAGAATGAGGAGCAGACCCTACAGGTCGAGACTATGCCAGGCGTTGTGTGCAGCCGTTTCTCGAGACCCATCGAGAGAGTCGGCTTGTACATCCCCGGTGGAACTGCCGTCCTTCCCAGCACTGCACTGATGCTGGGTGTGCCCGCTATGGTGGCTGGCTGCAAGAAGATTGTCTTTGCCTCACCCCCTCGATCAGACGGCCGGCTCACCCCTGAGATTGTCTACGTCGCCCACAAGGTTGGTGCTGAGAGCATCGTTTTGGCTGGAGGTGCTCAGGCTGTTGCTGCCCTTGCTTATGGCACTGAGAGTGTCACCAAGGTGGACAAGATCCTGGGACCTGGTAACCAGTTTGTGACGGCAGCCAAGATGCACGTTAGCAACGACACCAACGCCGGCGTGGGTATCGATATGCCTGCTGGCCCGTCCGAGGTTCTTGTGGTTGCTGACAAGGACGCCAACCCTGCCTTTGTTGCCTCTGACCTGCTCTCTCAAGCCGAGCACGGTGTCGACAGCCAGGTCATCTTGCTTGCTGTCGACTTGAACGAGGAGCAGCTCAAGGCTATCGAGGATGAAGTTCATAAGCAAGCTCTGGCCCTCCCCCGAGTTGACATTGTTCGTGGCTCTATCGCCCACTCTGTTACCGTCCAGGTCAAGGATGTTGAGGAGGCCATGCGCATCAGCAACGAGTACGCCCCTGAGCATCTGATTCTGCAGCTCAAGGATGCCGAAAAGGTTGTCGACCAGGTCATGAACGCTGGCAGTGTCTTTGTCGGTGCTTGGACCCCTGAAAGTGTTGGCGACTACTCTGCTGGTGTCAACCACTCGCTGCGTAAGTTCTTAAGTAGTTCCTGAGTGCATGACACATGACTAACCATTTTATAGCTACTTATGGCTTTGCCAAGCAGTACTCTGGCGTCAACCTGGGCTCGTTCCAGAAGCACATCACCAGCTCCAACCTTACTGCTGAAGGACTCAAGAACGTCGGTTCTGCTGTCATGCAGCTGGCCAAGGTTGAAGAGCTTGAGGCTCACAGACGGGCCGTCGAGATCCGTATTGAGCACATGAACCGACAGTAGAGACGGAAGAGTAAAAACTAGAAGGAGATGGATGGGCGTGGTTTATTTTAGGATAGGGGTTGGGACATGGGAGTAGACTTGACTTTAAAATGTTTGACGCTTGCATATTGCTCGTAATGACTCGATCAGTTGATGATCTTGATGAGTGGTGTCTTGTAGTTTGGCAACGATGTGCTCAAGGTGATATTCTAGCTGGATGTACAGCAAAGCTTTTATTCGCCTGCAACAACGCAGAATGCTTGCCATGCTCTGATCACTCCAGATGCAAGAGATGCTCAACGCCGCGCTATGCCACCGTAGATGTATGCCTGGTAATTCCAACATCGCTCCATTCCCTCTGCCCTCTGCACACGACCCCTGAAACCCCCACAACCGCTGACGACTCTTTCTAAATGTAAGGAAAGCAAGCAAAAAGAAGAACCAACGCCATGGATCCAAAAACTCCTTACACTGTGTCGGGAGGAGCTGCTGCTGCTACCCGAGTCCCCTGTTAAGAATACTTAGCTTTCACTTTCCGGCTCTTTATTTCTCCACGGAGAGGTGACCAACCCCAGTGATGTGCTGGGCGAGGACGTCCTCTACGACGCTGGTCTTTCGCTTGTGCTGCTGAGGCTCAACGGCCGCTTTTTCGCCAGAGGTGTCCTCGCCCTCTTCTTCGTGGCCCTCCTCGCCGTCCTTGTATACATCTTCGTCGTCCGCTTCATCGTCGGCCTCTTGGAGGTCTTGTGTCATGGATGCTCTTAGACGCTCCTCGTCGATGCTACCACTCAAGATACTCTCTGCCTCTGCAAACTCGTCCATGGATGCGCGGGAAATGTAGCTATCGGCGAGGCCTTCGCCAATCTCACCCATATCCTCGTCATCTTCCTCTCCCTCTTCATCGTCGATGTCATCATCGTCTTCGTCGTCCTCTTCGTCCGCATACACGGGAGCTTGCCGTCCTGGGCGAACATCATCCTCGTCGCTCTCACTCGCCGAGAAGTCGGCCATGGCGAGAGGATCATCTCTCCAGTACTTGAAATCAGTGTACTCTTCGCCACCGCCCTTGACCAGTGTGCTCACTGGAGGGAAATAGTGGTCGACGACTTCGTTGATGTTGACGTAGCTCATCTTGAGCTTGTTAAGACTCAAAAGATCGAGAGAAACCTCCGAGTTGGAGTTGATTGTGAAAATCCTGTTTCTCGGTACATCGACAGTTCGATACGAGATTTGATCAGTCAATCGATTTCCGTAACCAGCATAAAAGGGTGTACGGTCCGGGCCGTACAGGTTGCGAATATCTCGGAGAGTAGCCATCTTGAAGATATGGGGCTTGCGAAGGTAGATTTCTCGCCTCAGCGCTGCCATTGTTCGATCAGGTGAGAGAATAGTAGGCCCCGGGGGCATCTTGTAACCATCTTGGACAATACCGGCAAGATATGCTCTTGTAGTATCAGACTGGCCGACTGATCGACTTGTGAGATACATGATGTTGTAGCCGTTGGCAGAGATGTCGCTGTAGAGCTTGGCAACACCCGAATGAGTCCAGTCACGACCGATCATGTTCAACACATGTCCCAGAGCATCCGACTTGGTAATGGTACCGTCAATGTCGGAGATGACAACAGGTGTCTCGTGCTTCCAGAGATACATGTTTGCTGTGCATGTTGCTCGGTTGACAGTGAAGGCCATGACGTTCGCTCCGGGCTGCAGATTCAAGTCCTTGATCTGCTGACTAGTAAGCCGTAAGGTCTTGGCATAGTTCCTGTTAGGATCTCCTGCGTGGCCCGAAGAGCCAGGCGGTGTTCGAGGAGGCGTCTGCAGATCCATAGGACCAGCATCCGACTCGGACCGGCGATGGGAGGGAAGAGGCGCCGCAGTGGCATCGCTGCTGTCGCTCTGATATCCAGGATCTGAAACAGCATCAGCTGCCACATGCTGACGATGGGACTGCAGAGAGGCCTCGATCGTCTTGTTCATGGCAGCCTGCTTGGCGCTTTCGCTGCTATAGATCCACAGGTTTCCCTGCTCGTCAAAGCCAAAGAGCGCGCCAATGTCATAGTTGCCATCCAGTTCCTCGGAGAGAATCTTGCGAGCGAGGATCTCAGCCCGGAGGATGTCCTCCTCGTTGCTCTTGAACCCAGTCATGTCCAGCATGAGATCGCCCGTGTCAGTGACTTGGTTAGGAATGTTGGCGGCGGAAAACTCCCTGGAGAGTACCCTGGCACGCTCAAGGGCCTCCCTAGGGCCAAGAGGGGGCGGGCTAAGGGACCGTTCAGAAGCAACATGGTCTCCATCAATGGAACTATTCCCATCTCGATCCTGACTCCGGGCGCTCTGCCGAAGAATATCATCGCTGTGCGGTCGGGGTATGCTCGAGGACCAATCGCCGGACACTGGACGGGCGCTGCGTAACTCGGGAGAGGTCGAGGGCGTAATCATGCCTACACTGGAGGTTAGTCGGGGTCACAGAATAAGCAAGGTCGGACACATACCATGCTCGTTCTGTTTGCTGTAGAGAACGGCAGGAGGCGGTCGACGAGGCTTGCTCTCGGTGGCATCGAGCTCAAAGGCTTCTGGCTCCTGCAAACCAGCTTCCGTAGCCTGCTCGGGATCTAGAGGTGGACTGCTCGCGGGGCTGGACGCAGGAGAGACGAGGGGCGATGTCTGTAGCGACTGAGGAATGTTGTCGGTGGTCTCGAAGACAAAGAAGGCCTCGCCGCCCTCGCCGAGCTTCATGGAATAGTTCTGCTTTACTCCATTGACCTTGAACTCGACCTTCTTATCCCACGGCCGCAGAAGAGAAAACTTGCCGAAGCGGACGTGGAAGGGTGAGCAGAGCAGCGAGCCATCTTCCTGCTCGACGACGATGACATCAATAGCGCCGCTAAGGGTGGCTGGGTTGATCGAGTTCCATGCTGTCGAGACCGACTCGCTGAGGCCGCGCACGTATTGCATCTTGCCTCTGGCGGGCGGAAGACGTCGAAGCGCTCAAGTCCTTCCTTCTCTTCCACGAGGCGAGGCTGGGTGCGAAACTGTAGCGGCTTGTCGCGGGGCCGACTCGACGACGATCCGAAGGGCGGTCGATCACAAGCTTCAAAAGGCGAGGCGGAACGGTTCGTTCGACAGTGAACGGTCGAGGTCGGAGAACAACCAGGAGCCTAAAAAAACCTTTACCCGCACACAGAGGGAGGAAATAAGCGTACGGGATGTTTATCAAGAAGAGTTCAAGGCGGACGGAATGCGGATTGTTGGGGGACTGGGCAGTTGAATCGACGGGTCGGTCGAGGCGGGTTGAGCGCAACGGGAAGCGGGCGAGGTACCCGGTACAAAAAAGAGCGCTTGCTGGTTGGTTGGGCGGCCGGGGCCTCTCTTTTTTGCCGGTCAGGTGAATACGTCACCAGATGTTAAGAGCAGCGTGTAAATGTGAATCTGGAACAAAACCACAAACGAGTCTCGAGGAGTCTTGAGAAAAAAATAAGACAAAAATGATGACTGCAAATGATGACAGCGAGGTGTGATCGAGTAAAAAAAGGGGAGCACATGGAGGCGTTTTACTCCCGCGGCCGGTGCAGTAACAGGAAGCTCAGAATGACGAAGTTTCGCAGCGTCTGCCCGTCCTGGGCGTTGAGGGGCGTCCCGCCCAACATTGGGGGGCTGACAGGCCGTGGTAGAGGGTACAAGCCGCTACCGCGCAGGGGTCTAGACGCCCATCGACGCCCCAGCAGAATCTATCACATGAATCTTTGAGGACAATGCATGGGACAGCCTGACAGTTCTTTGTTTTACAAGACCTTCTCGTTCTGACAATGACATAATTTTGTAAATTTCTTTCTGTGTGTATTCGCTTGTCTAAGCACTCCAATGGCAAGGAAGTACCAAGAACCTACCTTGCAAAATAACAACATCCAATACATACCTGGCCGTCGCTCGCCTCCAAGTCTGAACCTTCAATCGTGACCAAAGAGTCCGATGCCGCGTTGATCGTTGTTCACCTTCTTAGAGCAAGAAATTCGCTTTTTTTAAACGATTGTCTTCTTATACTATTAATATTTCCAGATTCAACACTTGAGCACTTTCCTAAAAGTGTAGGGTATATTGGAGGTTGAGCGTTGCTCAAGGGTCAATACCTCCTCATCCACACGAATTCTAGGCTAGACGCTAAGATTTCTTACCTCAGTTTACAAAATCCGGCCCATCTCATGCTCCCACTCCCATCCCGGCAAGGCCCACCAAGCAGGGCTCCAGATGTCATCTCGAATCCAGTTCTCTCTGAGACTGTAACAGGCCAAGCGGTCCAAGTCGTGATGATGCCCGGGCTCGCGAAAGTCGAGCTCGTCCTTGATCCATTCATACTCTTTCGAGAGCTGGTATTCGAATTGGTGACGAGGACGAGACGCCTCTACATTACGGACTTTGGGAATGTCCTCGAACATTTGCTTCAGTTGTTAAAGGTGCCACCACTGACGCCTCGTATCATTTCCAGGTGCATCAGCGAGTGTGGGTATCTCATGCGCCCAGCGAGTTATCACCGTCGTTGTCTTGCCCATCATGTACTCATAGGCACAGCCAAAGGCAGGACCTTCACCTCTCATAAACTCGCCCAGTTTCATAGGGGAACGAAAGTCGGGCCAGGCGTCACCTCAGCAATGCCCCCAGATGCCCTGTTCCACCCAACGGCCGCGGACGTTGTTTTCAGCGTTCGCATACACATCCATCCAGTAGTTCCACGGTAATGTCTGCTTCCGCCCGTATCGCTTCCCTGCCAGCTGATGAACGAGGCGCTCACATTCGCGGGCGACTTGGCCTTTGAACTAAGGTAAGGGCCGCGACATGCCTGTTGGCCTAAAGATTTGCTCAAGCTCGCGGGGGCCAGGGCTCCATTCATCCTTTCCTTTTTTCTACATTCTGTTCTTCAATTGCTACTTTGTACTTAATTAGAAACTCGTCAAAAATGTCGTTTTTGGGGCGCAAGGGATCTGCCTGCTTAGAAGGCTCGCCCAGGGCAGTTAAGAACCAGTCTTGACTAAAGTTCTTGTCTCGAGAATCAAGCTCAAGAGTTAAATCTGCTTCATGGGATTCTTCAACGTTCTCCGCCACCGTGATCTGCATGTTGTTGTTGATAGGAGACATGGATGTGTGCAGGTTGGTATGTCGTAGGAGTGAAATTGCGAACAAGTTACCTTATTATTGTGGCTGAGTATTATGCTTACAAGATTGCCTGAATTCTGACACATGTGCAAACGGCGATATAAAGATCAAGGCCTTAAGAAATTCTTACCAGGGGTTCTTTATACTACTGGCCGTTTTGGTTACTTTGTATGAGTTATTCAATGCTTCGTTTTGGCCACATTGCTATTCACCAGCTCTATTTCAAGAACCAGTGCGCCCATCCCAATAACCTAATATCCATGCTACCCTAAGCATAATTATTTAGTCATATTATTTATATAACTCGTGATTAATAATACCAATTTGTTTAGTTTAATCCATATTCTAGGAATAAAATCACCACCTAAGAGCAGTTTGGAATTTAGCTCATAGCCGTAATAATGAGAATCTAAGCCTAAGTCAATAGGTACAGTATGGATATTAGGTATACTTTCGCGATATCTAAACCAGCAAACAACTATTAAGCTTAAGGGATTTAATAAATAAAGTTAAGAATATAAGAATATATTAAATTTCTTTTTATTTTAATTTGGGATTCCTGATATACTTCCTGCTTTACCTCTCCCAATTAGGCAACGTAGTACGGAGTAAACTAGCATAACATTTTACTTACTTTTCATCTGTTCTTTTTTAATATGCGAAATCCTTGAATTCCTCTCACTACTTACTTTACTACTCTCTACATCTGCGCCCTTTATTAATTGCCCAGTGATTCATTTCCCACTAAGGTCAAACACGCGAACACTCAGGCTAAGAATAAAAGAATATCTATGGACACAACTGGAGCAGTATAAAACGGTGAGTTTTAAATGGAGACGTCTTTCTCCAACAACGCTTGGCATCTTGGCACTTTCTAGCTTTATGCAGCAGGCGAGGAGCAATCGGAGAGATAGATCTCGATTGCAGCCGCCACCTATTCACACTCACCTCTGTCTCTTATTTCTCGTGATCCCGAGGCTCGTGCCTGAATGAGGGGCTGTATCTTGCAAGTACCGACTACTTTGAACTTGACGCAGTAGGGCATCGGTGGAGATTACCAGCCAACTAACCATTTTTTTTGCCCTCATCCTCGTTGGCCTTCGTATTTGATCTCGTTGTGCCGAGGTGATTTGATGTCATCGATCCATGTGTTTGAGGCCGGAGAAACCGACCACGCGTGCGTAACGCAGTGGATGAGCATTGTGGGATATTGCCCGATTGCTGACTCGTCTCCCCTTTGACCGTGAATTAGTGATTTATTTACCCAATAACACCAGGCGCCGTGTCAAGCAATTCATGCTACCAAGCATCAGGGATCATGCGCTTGCTGTGTGGTTTGACAATCTCACATGTCTAGAGCCAGACGTTGGCATGATCGGTCCGTTACACAAGACAAGGATGGGTGATGCCGAGTTGGGCAAGGCCCCGATGCATTTTTGGGAAGCTTGGAAGAAGCCCTAGAAACCCTGGGAGCCGAAGAAGAGCGGGCGCTAACGTGAGGCGATCTCCGGCTCTTGCTGCTGCCAAGCTGGATCTTGATTATAGGTAGGGAGCCTATTCGGCCGTGGCAAGGTAAGCTCCGGAGTTTTTTCCCCATGTGTTGGACGATGGCTATTATGAGAACCGGATGTTGAGCTATAATTCATTGTCACAGGGGCCAAGAAATATACGAGCTTGATGAGGCATCAGAACGGCGGCAAAGACTGTCTCACGCCGAGTAAATCTTATAATTAAATATCATAAAAATGATAACTTTAGATCTCATTTATGTACTATCTTGTTATTCTAATATCTTAATAGCTGGGTACTCTTAGGAGAGGATAAGCTCACGCTGATTCTGCGCGGTTGCATCGGATAATTTTTGCAATTGTCGATTGCCACATGCATCTTTACGCCTCGCAAACATTCCATGCTGGTCGGCAACTGGCATAAACCTTAACGTTAAATATCTACAGCCGATGACAGACGTGCGGCTTGTTCCTGTGACAGAAGGCATCGGCGGGTGGTTGGCTGCTGTAGAAGGCCCGTTGGACATGGCGCCCGTCTTCTGCCAACTCAAGATTCGCAACCGGAAACATCATCACTGACGTTTACAGACCAACTCCCTGACACTAGTGCGCGCGCCTCGTTTGTGAGCGAGCCATTCCGGACTCAACAGTCGTCCGGGCGGTCCGATGATGTGCTCTGCATCAGTGATAAAAGACGTGTAAGCAACGCAGGTCATCCGAGGAGGCATCCATCCATCCATCGACAAGCGCTCCCTGCCCTGGTCAAATAAAAGTAAAACAGGCGCTGGCGACTGCGAATGGGAGTCGTGATGAAACAGCACCACAATCAGAGCACAGTGTCGCTGACACAGTCACATCAGTCTCGCCACCTACATCTGTCAGTACGGATACAGTGCCCATATCTCCAACCCGCACTTGGGGCCCTGTAGCCGACAATCTTACTGGACACGCTCCAACAGGGAAAACCAGCTAACTGGAATCTGCCCGGATCTCCACGCTCCACGCCCGCCTTTTTTCCTGCCCACTGGCATCTGCCGACCTTTGCTTCGGATCCCAATCCCACACGACACTCTCGACGCCCGGGTCCGTCTCCAAAGCATCAACATCCTCCAGGACCGGGACCGCGCTTGAGAACATGTCATGGGAGTTGCCCGTCTTAACCACTCTCATCCTCAGCGTCCTCGGCTTCTGGTGGGTCTATAGCCCTCGCGCCAGCTACCAGAAGGCCTTGCTCTACGCCCTGCTCTGCAGCCTCACCCTCCTCGTGGACCCTCGTCGCCTGCTCGAGCACATGTCCCCGGCATCCATCGAGGCATTGCTAGATATCCGCATCCATGTTCTGTTGATAGAACACTTCAAGATGGTTCTGACACTTGGTGCCGTCGTCTGGTGAGTTTTGCCCAACACGTCACCTCTCCCTCTGCCCCTCATGTCCCTCGGCATATTCATGGCATGGTTCCTCCTCTCTGCCTCGCTTCTGCTAACTGCTGTCTTTCCAATCCCAAGGCTGCTGCATCGCTCGTGGCAGACGCTATGGAAGCCCGTCCCTGACCTCATTAACATTCTCGGGGTCGACGTGCCTGAGCCTCCCGACGTCTCCCTTGCTGGCATTCGATCTGACGCCGCTACCTTGAGCTGGACTCGACCCAACAGTAACAGACCTGTGCAAAAATACACCATTCAAGTCAATGGCGTTCATGGTGGGTGCCAGTGTATCTTCTCCTTGGCTTACCGTGGCCACTGACATGGCTCCCTTATAGTCGGCGATTCGCCCGGAAACGAAGTTGCCATTACCGTTACGGGGCTCAAGCCCGACCATTTTTACAACATTCGAGTCGTCGCTGTCGGTCCGAACAACTTCCAGGCTGGAAGCCAGGTTCTTCGTCTGCGAACCTTCGGAAAGGATGGCAAACCTCAGCTTGGCAACTCGCGCGTGCCCACAAGCTTCGCCAACAATGACCACCCTCGTCCTAGGCTTGGGGACGAAACCGACGATGCCGACTCGCAAAGGAAGCCACCCGTGCCCTCTGTTGAGGCGGCCCCCGTTCTTGATGGCAACAACGCGTCCACGTCCGATGTGAGCACGACCGCTCCTGGCCAGCGACGAAATACGGTCAATCGGCGGCATTCGCCGTCCGTCGCGAGCCTGGATCAACCGCAAATCAGGGCGCCTACGTCAGATGGCCCGGAGCTGTCTCTGGATGAGCTGAACCGCCGATTTGAGTCTACGAGAAGGGAGGTTGACGAGATTGTTGCTCAGATCGCTAAAGAAGAATGCGAGCTTCGACAGCAGGAAGAGGAGCTGAAGGCAGAGAAAGATGCTAAGAGACAAGCTCTGAGGGAAAAGGAAGACCAGACTGCACAGCTCAAATCCGGCGTGAGGACGTCTATGGAGCAGATGCGTGCTGCAGAGAAGGAGCGTGGGAGAAAGCGAGATCAGCTGAATGAAAGGGAGAAGAAGAAGTCTAAGGTTCGAGACAACATCGCCAAGCTCGAAAGCGAAGTTGAGAGGATGAAGAATGACAGAGAGGGGTTTGATGCACAGAAGACGGAGTTGGAAGTCAACCGCGATAAGGAAGGACAAGAGCTCGACGAGTCAAACGCGGAGCTTCAAGAGAAGTGCACAGAACTGGAAGCCGAGCTGAAAGACAAGGGGAAGCAGCTTCAAGACCTTAAGGCTGCCCGGGAGCAACTCCCAGGGGGCAACGACGAGCAGTGGACGGAGAACGATGCCCAAGTTCGAAAGGAGTGGGAAAGTAGGCGGAAAGAGTTGCACAGCCAACTGGTTGCCGAGACTAAGAAGGGCCATCAACTGGATATGCACATCAGGGCATTGACAGAACAACTGGCAGCCCTTCAGCACCAGTCCGGCCTCGCCTACTACAACCAGGCAGACCCTGCGACCCTGGAATATGAACCACCGGTATCAACTCAGGATAAGCGGCACAGCGGGAACAGCAATTCTCTTTCCAATCTGAATTTGTCGTCTCCGCCCGGCCAATTCGCCATTCCCGAAGACGGCTTTCCCGCTCCAACTGGTTTCACCCGCGCAGGTTTTGGCCCAGGGTTGTTCATGGACATGACTGCTGATAACCCCGATGATCATCAGTCAGAATCGGACTTTAGATCAGCCGGCGGACCCCTGAGCCCTACTGCGCATGCTCTCCTCCCATCCGATATCTTTGACGAGTTTGTGGAGGACACCGAGCCGAGGCCTCCACCTTCTCATTTCTTGCCTGAAGCTATCACAGTTGGCGAGGATGACCACCCACGGTCTCCTGCCTCATCGGACGGCCGGTCACTGAATGTCTTCTCTAGTCCGCAGGGTTCATCGCACAACCTACCGTTCCCCCAATACACAGAGAGCGACGCCCAGTCGTTGAATCTCCACGCATCCCCAACGGCACCACCGGCAACTGGGCACAGACTGACAAGTTTGCTGTCTAACTTCCAGCGTAACAGAGCGCCGAAGCCATCCGATGAGCTAGGACCTCTTTTTGGCACTCTTAAATCAGGCCAGAGCCAATCGTTCCCTCGAAGTATCGATGACCACGAGATCTCAGGAGCCAAACGCAGGATTAGCTTTAGCTGGATGAAGCCGCATGCGGGTCCGGAGTCGAGTCGAACTGCTGGGTCTGGCTCAAAGTCATTCTCGACTCGCCGGTTGAATCCCTTCGCCAGTAGCGCAGGGGCTCTCACTGGCGATAGAGATTCGCCAAACTCGCGTCCCGCGTCGATAGCATCGACGGATCTTCCACGACCCTCTACGGACAGTGGTTCTATCTGGGGAGTACCAGGAGACTTCTCCTTAATTGCCAAGA
Organism: Fusarium protoensiforme; assembly: GCA_011320165.1. Classification (NCBI taxonomy): domain Eukaryota; kingdom Fungi; phylum Ascomycota; class Sordariomycetes; order Hypocreales; family Nectriaceae; genus Fusarium; species Fusarium protoensiforme. The sequence continues at coordinate 25,660 of JAANQP010000068.1, forward strand.
ACCGCATGTGGTCGGCCAATGAAGGGCGATGGCCTTCACGAAACCCTTCTCGTCGGCCATCAATTGGTGGATCTCCATCCAATCTAGAAACGTCCCTTGCATCTGCTGAGGATGAGATCTTGGATGTAGACGACTTGCTCAACCCTCAAACGTCACCCAGCCAAGTGGGTGTCATTGGTTCTCGCCCTCCGAGCCACAGAGCGTCCATGAGCCAGCGTCTTAACCCAGCGGCGCCAACATTTATGGCTAGCATCTTTGGCGGTAGGGAGAAGGACCCTGGTCCCGAGAAAGAGAAGTCCAAGGGCAAGGAAAAAGAACGACACCGGGACAAGTCCAAGGAAGGAAGATCGAAGAGCAAGGAGGCCCTCACGCCATCGATTGAAGTGCCTCCTAGCCTGGACGACTCGCCCTCAGACTCGCGAATGTCTCGAGATACATTCTCGGTGCATACTCAATTGTCAGTGTCGGAGTCCCACGAGTCTTTGAACCTTGACGCGACAGCTTCCAACTCGACGGATCATAATGCTCCTGGCCATAAGGATCCTGAGAATGTCGTCAGGAAGCTCTTCCGCAAGGGAAGCTCGAGTAAGTTCAGCTTGTCTTCACGACTGGGCAAGGACTCGGGTCTCTTTAAGAAGGGGCCAGGCAGCGCCACTTACTCGGAGAAGAACCTGTCTGCGGAGCACCGGTCCAGCATTGGCGATCTGGATGAATTCGGCGAGGACATGACTCCGCTTGGACGAGGCACTGAGAGTATGACGAGTAGTCCGTCATTGGGGACAGGCGGCTTCCGTTCCAAGGACGCCAAGGAGAGCCGGATGAACGCTTGGCGCTTCGGAATCAAGAAGAAGGGCAAGGACGCTCCCGCAAAGGAGAAGGAGAGTATGGACATGGAGAGACCTGCAGATACGGAGTAGGCAGAGTACAGTATGTGTACTTACTGTTCAGTGGTTACAGTTCCATTGTCTAGTGAAGTAGCATTCATTGGAGGTGGACACAGCGAAGTCATCGAATCAAAGAGTTGATAACAATCACATCTCACCTATTTTGGATTTTCACTATAATTCCCTTGAAGTCTTGGTCTGGGTGCACGGAGTAGAGGGCCGCCTTGTGACATTGACATTGGTGTTGTGCTGTTCAGGGGTAATAAGAACCCGCGCTTCAGCCACATCCGCCTGGGTTGGGGCGGCACGACTGACGGGCAGGGCAGGTATGGGTGATCAGGGACCCGCTTTTCAACCATCCATCCATCATGACAGTTAACACGTGCAAGAAACAACAGCTCCTCATGCCCAGTGCAACAGCATCAACTTCTATTCATTGAGATACAGGAAATTTTGCTTGTGCGGGGTCTTCAATTGACTGTCAAGATGAACGGAAATCTGCCGGAAGCCTCAGACTTGGACGCAGGTAAGCTACCTACCAACGCACCCTTGCCTTGCTCTCCTTCTCATGGACGCGCCTAACTCGTTGTGCCCTCGCGACAGTCGATTACGACCCCATAGATCATCTGAACATCCTCTTTTCCCATCCGTCCGCCGTATCGTCTATTAGCGAGGTGTCAAAGACACTACAGAGCCATCAGAATGCTCTTTCCAACGAAATCGCAGCCCTGGAGACCGAGCAGGCTTACGGGCCTGACTCCAGCTTGGAGCGCATGCAATCGGCACAGGCTGAGCTCGCCCAGCTCTTCCGCAAGATCGAGACGGTGCGATCACGAGCGATCGAGACGGAGCAGAACATCACATCCATGACGGCCGACATTAAGAGACTTGACGGCACAAAGCGCAACTTGACGCTGAGCATGACGGCCCTCAAGCGGCTACAGATGCTGACGACGGCGTATGAGCAACTTAGGGGGCTGGCCAAGACGCGGCAGTATCGAGAGTGCGCGGGACTGTTGCAGGCTGTACTTCAGCTCATGAAGCACTTTAATAGTTACCGGAGCATTGAGCAGATTGCGACGCTCAGTAGAGGCGTGGCTGAGCTGCAGCGGGAGCTCCTGGAACAAGTCTGCGAGGACTTTGAGATGGCATTTGCCAAAAGCGAGGTTGGCGCTCGCAGGGGGACACTCGTCGAAGCGTGTCTTGTCATGGATGCCCTTGGGGACTCGGCCAAGGCTCGTCTCATGGCATGGTACGTCAACACGGAGCTGCGAGAGTACCGACAGGTCTTCCGCGGGAACGACGAGGCTGGCAGCCTGGACAACATCGGTCGGCGATATGCATGGTTTAAGCGGATGATGAAGACGCACGATGACGAGCACGCCATGATCTTTCCTCCTCACTGGAGGGCCAACGAGACGTTGGCGACGGCGTTTTGCGATGGAACTCGTGATGACTTTAAAGGTATCCTAGAGCGGAGCATGCGACGGACCGACGGCAACAAGATTGACGTCAACCTACTTCTGAGCTGTCTTCAGGAGACACTGGACTTTGAGCAGAGCCTCGAGAAGCGGTTCGCGACCTCATCGAGAGCGAGCATCGATACACTTGGCTCCGTTGAGGAGAAGACGCATAGCTTCCACGGTCTTATCTCTGTTGCGTTTGAGCCGTACCTGAGCTTATGGGTTGAGTCGCAGGATAAGCAGCTTGCGGCCATGATACCAAAGTACCGCAACCAGCCGCTCATCCCTCCCGACGAGGAATTCTCCCCTCAAGCTGTCATGGCGTCTGCGATCGAGTTGTTCCACTTCTACAAGCTCACACTGTCACAATGCGCGAAGCTATCTACTAGCGAGCGTCTCCTTGACCTGGCTAAGACACTTGCTAAATACCTGGATGAGTATGCACAGCAAGTTCTGCTATACAGGCTGCAGTCAGGAGGCCCCCAAGGCCCCCCGATCGAGGATGTGGTACTTGTTCTGAACACAGCAGACTTTTGGCACGTCAACACCAACCAGCTCGAGGAGAGTATCAAGAAGCGTATTGATAGTGAGCTTGTGCCAAAGGTAGACCTTTCTTCACAGTCGGATGCCTTCCTAGGCGTGGCAAGCGCATCTGTACTGGCGCTTGTACGGGCGGTGGAGGTGGACTGCGAGGGCGTCTGGCGCGAGATGAAGAACACCAACTGGAGCACGATGGAGAGTGTGGGCGATCAGAGCTCGTACGTGGGAGAGCTGGTGAAGCATGTGGATGGCAAGGCAGCAGAGATCCTCGCTGTTGTCTCGAAGCAGCAGTATGCCAGGGCGTTGTGCGACAATCTGGTGGAGCATCTGGCGACAGGCTATCTTAGTAGCATTGTGCAATGCCGGCCCATCTCTGAAGTCGGCGCGGAGCAGGTGAGTTTCTTATCAGGTAGACCAAGGTATATGGCAACTGACAGGCTTCTAGATGCTACTGGATAAGTACGTTCTCACCAAGGCGTTTGAGAAGCTGCTACTACACCACGCGTCGTTCTCTGGACAGGATGCTCCCCCATCGAGCTTTGTACGGAGGGTTCAACATTGCATGAGCCGCTTTGACCCCTTGCTCAAGACATTGCAAGTGCGGCCCTCGCCACCCGAGGGATTGGTGCAGGCATATCTGATCCATATCGCGGATCGATCCGATACCAACTTCAAGAAGATCCTGGAGCTGAAGGGCGTCCGGAAAGCAGATCACGCACATCTTATCGAGCTCTTTGGTATTCACCGAGACAGCACGCCCAATGAGAAGTTGGTGGCTAGCTCACCGCTGCTGGCACCTCTCATGACTTCATCAAGCCTGGGCAGCAGTGTCAGCGCGGGGGCTTTGGGTTCCATGAACCCGTCAATGGCAGCGGCAGTAAGCCCACGGTTCGAGGCCGGGTCGCTGGGCGAGAAGTTGCTCAGTGCGGCTAGGGATATCAGCCAGAGCAGCACGGGCATGGGAGGTGCAGCAGGACAGACAGGACTGGAGAAGGCCACGATTAACGAGAACCTTCGCAACTTTGGCAAGTTCTTCAAGAGGGATATTGGAGCACTAGGGGCGAGGTTTGGAAAGCGAGACGACAGCGTGGGAGCTGACGAGGGACAGCGTGGGAGCTGACGAGGGACAGCGTGGGAGCTGACGAGGGACAGCGCTAGACGACAAGCAAGTGCTGTGAGTACGTTTACTTTGTATTCGATGTGTAATAAACCGGGAAATGGCTACATCGTGGGAACGATGATGATCAGGCAGAAACGAGTCTAGATGGATGAATCATGTCAAAAGCCAAGCCCGAGTGCGTGCCCCTTGTCTTGTCATGAGGAATCATCAATATCTCGCCATCGGCATCGTCAAGTGCCGGAGGTGGCTTAGTAAGAAGGAAGACATTGACGTTCCCGAATCGCCGAGGGTGACGAGCACGGGTTTTCGGTCTTCGCATGAACAAGACGAAAAAAAAAAGAACGTTTCTGCAACTGATTGATAAAGCAAGGAACCAATCCATCAGATTCCGAAACCGAAACATCCACACTCACGCCGGCTTATAAATCGATCCAGACCAACTCCCCAATCACGATTCATTGTTCTATTCCAAATTGTCCCCCCCGAAAAGGCCCCATCTCTCGTCGTTTCCGTCCCCAGTTGCATCACATTGCGTCGCCTTCCCCATTAAGGTCCCGGGTTTGTCTAGGTACCTTGCCTGGGTAGCCTCTCACAAACGCCGAAGTCGCTCCTGCCCGTTGATTTTTTTGCCCCTCTCTCCGACGACGATACCCCACCATCGAAACCAACGAACGAGGCAGCCACGACCCTTTCCAGCTCCAAGGCGTGCATACATAACAAAGTCTACACCTTTTTAAGAAGATCAACATCCCACTCTCTTCTCTCCCCCCCACCAACACCAACACCGCCAAACTGTTCTCCTCAGCCTTTCGACGAGTTACCCTCCGCTCTAGCGCTGGCCTTTCCATTGCCGCCGCCGCGACTACTCTACAAAAGACCACACGACACCCAGCCGAGTTTGGCGCCAGAAAGATGCACAGCAAGGTTGTTAGTACGTGATTCGACTCCATGCCCCCCTCCAGAGACACAGCTGCTGACCTTGATGGAACAGTTATCGGCTCAGGGCCCGCTGCCCATACCGCCGCCGTCTACTTGGCACGAGCCGAGTTGAAGCGTGAGTCTTGTCCCTCGAATCCTGCACCGCCGGCCTACGACTGACACTCGATGCGACAGCCGTCCTCTATGAGGGTTTCATGGCCAACGGCATCGCCGCTGGCGGCCAATTGACCACCACCACCGATGTTGAGAACTTCCCTGGTTTCCCCAAGGGTATTATGGGATCCGAGTTGATGGTGAGATGCCCCTCTTGAACCTATCGGGAACCTCTCCGCCTAACCACTTAACAGGACAACATGAGGGCGCAATCCGAGCGCTTCGGAACCGAGATCGTTACCGACACCGTTGCGACCCTTGACGTCTCCTCCCGCCCCTTCAAGTATACCACCGAGTTCAACCCCGACGAGACTCACACCGCCGACGCTGTCATCATCGCTACCGGTGCCTCGGCCCGCCGCCTCCACCTCACCGGCGAAGACAAGTACTGGCAGAACGGTGTCTCTGCCTGCGCTGTGTGCGACGGTGCCGTCCCCATCTTCCGAAACAAGCCCCTCTATGTCATCGGCGGTGGTGACTCTGCCGCCGAGGAGGCTACCTTCCTCACCAAGTACGCCAGCCATGTCACCGTCCTCGTCCGCCGTGACGTCCTCCGTGCCAGCCGTACCATGGCCAACCGCCTCCTCGCCCACCCCAAGGTCACTGTGCGCTTCAACAGTGCTGCCACCGAGATCAAGGGTGGCGATGACGGCCTCATGAGCCACCTTGTCGTCAAGAACAACGTCACCGGCGAAGAGGAGACTGTCGAGGCCAACGGTCTCTTCTACGCCATCGGTCACGACCCTGCCACCTCCCTCGTCAAGGGTCAGATTAAGATGGATGAGGATGGCTACATCCAGACCATCCCTGGCACCACAAACACCAGCATCGAGGGTGTCTTTGCTGCTGGCGATGTTCAGGACAAGCGGTATCGACAGGCTATTACCAGTGCCGGTACTGGATGCATGGCCGCCCTCGACGCCGAAAAGTTCATTTCTGAGCACGAGGACGAGCAGCGACCCAACTAGCAAACCACCTGTTTAAAATCTCCCATAGACTTGTGCCATTTTAGACAACCTGACGATATAGACATTTGGACCAAGGCAAAGAGTAGGAGCGGTAAATACAAACTTTGATAGTTAATTGTCACGATATTCAATGCAATACATGTCACCCGTGCGTGTTCTGTGTGCACACTGCCTGTCCATGTACTGAGAATTGCCCATCATTTGAGGCATTGCTCTTGAATGCGTCTATGTATCCGGTATTTTATCATTATCCCCCCTCGTTATTTTGCATGCCCTCTCCGTCAAGCCTCTCCTGGCCAAGAAAGGACAACAGCGTCATCATGCTATCCAACTTGGCCGTCATGGTATCATATTTTTGCCTTCCTACTCGCGCTCCAGAACAGCAGGCGCAGTAATCTCTGTGCCAGAGACCTTCTCCAGACCCTCGCCACCCTATTCAATGTTAGCATTGCATTCTCAAGTAACCTGTCAAAGGATCTTAACTTACGTAGCTGATAAGAGGCGACACCTCGACGCCAACCTCGGCCTTGTCGCCAACAACAATGGCGCCGGCAGCCTCAACCCAGCGCTTGCCCTGGGTCATGATATCTCGCTTGCTGGTGTCGGGGTCGTCCTCACCAGTACCGGGGGCGTTCTTGAGGGGAGAGAACTCATCCTCACGCTTGACCTCGAAGCAGGCAAACTTGTCGAGGGACAGAAGAGGGAACACGTCAAAGACGAACTGCTCAAGCTTGATGCCGTTGGGCTTCTCGGGCTTCACGGTCTCGCCACTCTCGAGGTCGGCAGCGGGAATCTTCTTGCGGGCGATGTGGTGGGGGAGCTTGTGAGCCCACTCAGGGGTAGAGTCGAGGAAGCGGAAGGAGTAGTAGTGGTTGACGATGTTGGCAGCGCGGAATCGCAGGACGTCGGGCTGCTTGGAGTCGGCCTCCTCGGCGGTGGCCTGGTCAATCTCGGAGTACTCGACAACATCAGGCTTGCCATTCTTGGACAGAATCAGGCCGACGGACTCGGTGGCATTGCGCTTGCGGACGACCTTGGTAGCAATGTCGACGTCGAGAGAGGCCGAGAAGCCGATGAAGACGGGGTCGGCGACCTTGACAAGGCAGTTGTCGACGCAGTAGGCGTGGATGTGCTGGATTCCACGCTTGCGCATGTCATCGAGAACACCGGAGACGACGAGAGCCTGGTAAAGACCACCGTTTCCGTCGGGGGCAACGGCGACCTTGCCCTTGGTCTCGAGGAGGATCTTGCCGTCGTTGGAGATGCAAGGAAGAACACCCTGCTCAAAGATCTTGACATTTTCCTCGCTCAGGCCAAAGAAGTTGTTCTCACGGAAGAACTTCTCGGTAGGACCACGGGTAGGACCGCTGGTCATGACGTACCAGGGCACAACGGCGGCATCGCTGCCAGCCTTCTTGGCGGCAAGCTCCTGGACCTTGGCAATTCGCTCGCCCTGGATCTGGAAGAGGGACTTGTGGGAGGGCAGACCAATATCGTAGCAGCCCTTGGGAGCAGAGCTGCCAAGTCGGGTGCCCTGGCCACCAGCCATGAGGACAACGGCAACCTGACCCTGGGAGATGAGGTCAAGACCCGAGTCGTACCACTTGTTAATGTCATCGGCATTGGAGTCGAGGATACTAGCGGTGGCGGATTCGGGGAGAGGCTCGAGGACATCGGGCTTATCGCTGGTCTCAGGAGGGTTCAGCGCACGGTTGGTGATCTCGTTGATGTGGGCGGGATCGAAGCCGGAGAGCTGTTGGTAGAGGGTTCCTCGCTCGGCGGAAGACAGAGAGTCGTAGAAGGTGAAGACTTGCTCCTGACCGGCTTGGGTGTACTTCTCCTTGAGCTCGTTGAGAGCCTCGGGAGTAGGCTCGGGAGGGGCATCAGCGCCCTGGCCAATGTGAAGAGCCTGCTTGATGGCCTGCATTGCGACTGATGTTGGGAGAGGTTGGTAGAGTTGCGGTGAGGGCGAGGACAGGACAATTGGGGGGAGACCTTGACAGCAATGAAGCAACAAGGAAGAGCAATTGGGAGCGAACAGACAAACAAGAAGCTGGAAGCTCGAAAGACAGTGGAGGATGTGAATTGATGGAGAATGGAGGAAAAATAAGCTCGAGAGGAAGCGGAGGAGGACTTGATAAATACGAATCTGATCTCGGAAAGATCCTTACACAAACTTTAGGCAACCTGGCTCTCTGGCACGCACCTTCCTTGACGTTCTGTTCTACTGGGACTCTCTTTCTGCACCTTACCTTACTTGTCCGGCAGAAGGTACATTCGTCACCTTACCTTACCTTACGTGAAGCTCCTTCCCCGCCGCCGCGCCGCCGCCGACGCTGATGCCCCTCTCAGCTGCCCCGCCAACTGCGTGTCCAACAGCCCGCGTTGGCCAATTGAGAGGTGGGAAAGGGGCGGCTCAAGGGGGACCCATCGATCCTGCCTCATGTCTGATGCTGATGCACCAAGCAAGCATCCGGCCTTTTGCTGAGAAGCGCCATAGCGACCCATGCTGCTACGCTGCCACCTCCTATTCGCCCGCTGTGGTGGTTGCTGATTGAAGACGGCGTTTGAGGATGGGAGCGTAAGCCCAGTAAGCTGTGAAGCGTCAGACAGCTTCAATGGTATGGGTTCTGTTACAAGAGTCGAAAACGTTGAAGGTGCAACAAGCGAGAAGAGAGCAAGTAGTTCCCGGCAGATGCCACGGCTCGTATCGTCGGTCAAGGCAAGGTCCATGTATCCATCCATGTGTCCCTCGGATAGATTCAGGGGCCAAGCTCGTTCATGCCCTCCAGTGTCTCACAGCCCCCACCGTATTGGAGCCCTTGTCGGTGTGGCGGAGGCTGACAATTGCCGGGGCCCCTCTGTGGCCGCTGAAAATAGCTGCGAGCCGCTGACGGTCCCCAAGGCTGACCTCCATGCCTGTGGCGAATGGCCTAGAACAGTCTCTCTTGCGGTCCGTCTGCAGGTCGTGGGAGACGTTTGAAGCTATTCTCAAGCTAACCAGGTAGACGCCTCTTCATATCCCGCGGCGTGTTTTTGGCAAAAATGAATATGGCCAAAGGGAATTTCCCATATCTACAGACACCAGCAAGTGGAAATTTCCTACATCCTCGCTCAACCGTAAATTAAGCAACCTTTTGACCTCCACTTGCGACAACAGATAAGATGGTGAAGCGCAAGACCACTACCGAGGCCGATGTAGAAGAGCCTGTTGTTGAACAAGCCCAAGACGAGGATCAAGAAGCTCTCAGCTCACCTCCAAAACCGGCAACTTTCAAAGGACGTCTGCAGCTCAACGACTTCGTATTCAAGTCAGACCAACCGGATTCAACCAGTGGCGACAGACGAAGGTCGCCAAGATTTGCCAGCTCAGCCTCAGCCTCGTCCACTTCTACTGTTTCCAAGAGGATCAACAACGATGACCAAGAAGACGATGCTGCCAAGCCTCGGAGGAAGAAGCGGGCACGCACACCCGCTGGCTACGCGCCCCCGTCAACATACGCTCATCTCCCAGGCCTTCCTGACGCCATCGCCGATAACCTCCTCGTGCTCTTCATCGGCCTGAACCCGGGGATCCAGACGGCACGGACCGGCCACGCTTATGCACACCCGTCAAACCTCTTCTGGAAGCTCCTCTTCTCGAGTGGCGTAACTCCGCGTCCCTGCAAGGCGACAGAGGACCGCCAGATGCCAGAGCTCTACTCACTTGGTTTGACCAACATCGTGGCCCGCCCAAGCCGCAATGGCTCCGAGCTTAGCAAGCAGGAGATGGACGAGGGCGTCGAGATTCTCCACGAAAAGTGCCGCAAGCACCGTCCCGAGTCTGTTTGCGTCGTTGGCAAGAGTATCTGGGAGAGCGTCTGGCGTGTCAGGCACGGCAAGCCTGTCGGCAAGGCCTTCAAGTACGGCTGGCAGGATGAGACGGAGAACATGGGCGTTATTAAGGGAGAGTGGGAAGGGGCCAAAGTATTCGTTGCGAGCAGCACAAGCGGACTGGCCGCGACGTTATCACCAGCGGAAAAGGAACGTATCTGGGGGCAGCTTGGATCATGGGTCAAGGAGAGGAGGGCAGAGAGGGAACTTGAGGGGGGAGACAAGACGGACGAGGCTGAAGCGGCTGCTTGAAGAATCAGCTCATGCTTTCACTTTGGATATAATATCTCTTCACATATTGACAAACATCACATCTCACACATTCTTGGCCAGGGGTTAGGTATCATCGATATATGAATCCCGCCCGTCTAGACTAAACTTTTGCCATGCCAGGCCCATTCTCGGATTTCAACTGAAATGTACATCTTCTCCCCAACTCCATACGCCGGAAGGACGCCCATCCGAGGCCTGGGTGTTTACTTGCATCGCTTCTCGACCACGTTGGGTCCGTTCTCCTCGTACTCCTTGCGCGAAATCCACATCTGGTGGAACGTGCCCAAGCTGGCGAGGATGCTGCCGCCGATCCAGGCACCGAAGCGTCGCTCGCTCGTCAGGCCCGCCGAGTGAATCTTGATCTTGAGGCCGGGGTACATGGCCATCAGCTCGTTATTCAGACGGTCGTTGAAACCGTTGATCAAGCTCGTGCTACCTGTGACGACAACGTTGGCGAGGAGGTTGCCTCGGAGGTCGACGTCAACCGCAGCCAGGGCCGAGCGGATCAGCTCAGGGATCGTCTGAGCCTTGGTGAGGCGCTCGGCCTCGGGGATAGGATATCCAGCGTTCTCATCCCACATGCCCTCAGTTACTCGGAATCGCTGCTCGCGCCACATCTGGTTGTAGCCATCGGGCATCTCAAAGACACGGCCGGGTTGTGTCTTGACATACTCTTCGTTGCCAGGCACATTGTATCGGCCAGGACCACGCCATACCTCTACCACGGACTCCTTGAACTCAGTCAATACACGCTCCTCTTCGTAGGCGCGGAAGGAATCGTTGATCTGGAAGGGGAAGTGGCGTAGTCGAACCGAAGGGGGTGCCAGGGCATCGACGGGTGTCTTGTTCTCGATCATGAAGGTCGGTGTCAGGTCAACCTTGGGCTCTGATGTCTCCCAGAGGTTTCGGATCTGGGAGGAGAGCCAGAGACCGCCGACGGGCGACTTCTGGATGGATCGCTTCAGGACCATGCCATCATGGATCGCAGTGACCGAGGTGTTGGCGCCGCCCACGTCAATAACTAGTGAGGTGGCCTTGCCAGCGGCGAACGCTGCCAACACCGGGGTACGGCTGAGCCAGAAGGCAGGGCAGCCCCAGTTCTCCATGATGATCTCGATAGCCTTCTCTCGCGACTTGGGCGTGTTCCACGGCGCCTCTGTGATCAGAAGAGGGTTCTCCGCCAAGGGCTTCTCGACCGATTCTGTGGCCTCCGCGTCGTCCATGGCGACATCGCCCTCGCCATCCGGAGCTTGGTCCTTGGGGTCGTCGTTCAGGCCGTTCTTGGAAGGAGGCGTTTGTCGCTCGGGCTGCAGACGCTTCACAAGCATATTCTCCCATACCCTAGCCGCAACATCCCAGTCTTCCACGACGCTATCCCGGTTCATGTAGTTGCGAACCTCAAAGTCGGGGCGGGGGACGAGGCATTCATCACCAAAGATGTCACGAGGCGGGTCGCTCGTGGTATGGCCGTAAAACGAGGGCAGGATAGACTTGGGGACATCTTCGCCGGCGAAACCTGCTCGGGTGTAGCAGTAGCCTGGGTCGAGGACGAGAGCAGAAACCTCATCTATGTGACGATCAAGTTAGTGGAGATGTTGATGGAGGGCGGCCGCGACATGGGGGAGCTAGAGCTGCGCGTACCTCCTCCGTAGATGTCGGTGGGCTGTACCGCCGAGGAAAGGGGCTGCTGCGCCATGGTTGACTTGGTTCAGGAAGAAATCGATCTGGTGATGGCAGAGGTCAATTGGATGATCCGGCGCAAAGTATCGCGAATTTGGTGGAGTTGCGCCAGGCCAAGTGAGATGGGATGGATGTCGCGTAGGTAGGAACAAATTTCAGCCTTGGCCGGGTGGTTGGCAGCAGCTAAGCTTTCGCGCCACACTCGGTCGAGGCTGGACTGAAGTGTGGCTGACAATTCTCCGGCCCGGATTAACCTCGGTGGGGCGCTGGCCTGCTTAAATTTCTTGCCGAGCATCACGCAAAAGCTTCTCTCTTCTCTACACATGGAGCGCGAGTTCCATGCTGCCATGATGATTGTAAGTGGACAATTCCCTTCTTCCCTCAATTTCTTCTTTCACGCATATGATGAGTTCGCATATTCGCTTCAGAACCGCTGCGATTGACACAGCTTGCTGTGATTGATTACAACCTGCCATTCCCTGATCTTGCCTCGAATTGCCTCGCTTTTGTCGCCTCACACTTGAGATTGAGTGGCAATGTTGACTCAATTGATAGACGCCATGATGCCTGTACGATACTTTCGCCAGGCCGGCCGGCCTTTAATACAAACGCTTTCACAGACGACATGTGCAAGTGCTCGATGTCCGCGCGTGCTTAGCCATGGTGATTCATTGACGAGGGCAAGATGGAGTCTGAAGGGTGTTGCTCAAGGGAGATGCCTGGCTACCTCTGTCAGTCATCAGAGGGAGTCGATCATCAGGCCTGAGGAAAGTGCCGAGGGATTTTCGCCCTTCAAGCATCAGCGTCGGACTGAGCTGTGGGAAGAGCAACAGAGCGAGGACCCCCTCTACCCTGAAAGCCACCCGCGTCTTGAGCATCGTGCCAAGCGCATGTCGGTGCCAGAATTTCTTGAGGCCTTTCGTAACGAGCTGGATGACACCAAGGACATCAGCATCTGTGGTCGAGTTCGATCAAAGCGAGTAGTCGGGAAGAACCTCATCTTCCTCGACATCGTGAGTGAGTTCGAGCGTCTGCAGGTCATGATCAACCGATCAAAGTGTTTGTTGGACCAGGAGGAGAGGAGGGTCAAGTTCTCGCTTGTCAGAAATTTGATAGAAGTGGGCGACCACATATGTAGGATCCCAAATGTTCATTCTGTTATCCCCAGATGCTTACAGTCTGGCAGCTGTCGTTGGCATACCCACGCGTACTAAGGCCGGCGAGCTCACCATCGAGGCCAAGGCTTTACCCGAGCTGTTGTCTCCCACCATGGAGCAGATCCCGGAGAAGCTCACCGATCCCAAGACAAGGATGCAAGATCGTCATGTCGATATGCTGGTCAACCGTCAGGCGATTGATGTTCTCCGACTCCGAGCAGAGATCACCAAGCACATGCGTGATCACCTCCACTCCAAGCGGTTCTTGGAGTTTCAGACTCCCATCCTGGCTGAGAATGCCGGCGGTGCTGTTGCGCGTCCATTCGTCACTAGGGCCACTGAGTTCAAGGAAAGAGATCTCGCTCTGCGCATCGCCCCCGAGCTGTGGCTCAAGCGCCTGGTCATTGGAGGCGTGGATAGAGTCTTTGAGATTGGGCCTGCGTTCCGCAATGAGGGAGTTGACGCTACACACAACCCCGAGTTCACCATGTGTGAGTTCTACAGCGCCTACAGCAACCTCGAGGACTTGATCAACGAGACGGAGGAGATCCTGTGCAGCCTGGCCCAACACTGCCAGGACCTCATCTCTACAAAGCTCACATCACTTCCTCCAATCGACACGAGCCGATTTGCACGACCTTTTAAGCGGGTTGAGTTTGTTCCTGCATTGGAAGAAGCTCTTGGTCTTCGTCTGCCCAAGCTATCCTCCAAGGATGCCTTGCCGGAGATGCTTGCAATCTTGAAGCTTGCTGGTATCGAGGTCCCCGGTGAGGTGCCCAGTTCTTTGTCCAAGCTTCTCGACCGATTAGCCGCCGAGTACTTGGAGCCAATGTCGTTCACCGAGCCCATTCTCATCATGAACCACCCGGCCTGCATGTCACCCCTGGCAAAGAGCTTCCTCTGCCCGACGACATTTCAGCTGGTATCTGCCCGGGCGGAGCTGTTTATCGGTGGTCGTGAACTGGCCAACATGTACGAGGAGGAGAACGATCCCGAAGCGCAGAAGCAGAAGCTGCTTGACCACCGAAACCTCGTCAACACAGCCGATGGAGGCGTTGCCATTGAGACGCCAGATACGCAAGAAGGTGAGATGTCTGCTCTCGAGGCGCTGGACGAGCCTTTCGAAGATGAGGATGGAGATGCCGCCCCCTTGGACCAGAGCTTTGTCAAGGCTCTCGACTATGGCCTGCCCCCGACTGGCGGCTGGGGGTGTGGCGTCGAGCGCATGGTGATGCTCTTCTCTGGTGCAAACCGTATCAGCGATTGCCTGAGCTTTGGCACTTTGAGAAACGTGGTTGGACTCTCGGCTGCTGAAAAGGCCAGTGTCGTGAGCGAGGAGAAGACGGAGGAGGACTCGTAAGCCTTGAAGCTATTGTACCATATCTAGAGATGCTTTCAAGGGTGATGATGTATGAATGACGGAATTTGTATAATATTGTAGCAATAGCTAGCTAGACCTTAGACAAGGTGGTTGTATAGAAACAACAAAGGTTATTCTCGCAACTTTCTTACCTCAAGGAGGAGCCTGGTATTGCTGCTGCTGCTGCTGCTGCTGCTGAGCCGGAGGAGAGTTGGGCATGTGTACGACTGCCTATCTGTTCGTCGTCCTCCTCTGCGCCCGCCCTAACAGTTACCCGAGTGGTTATTTAATGATGCCTCTTCGTCTCCCTCCCTCTTCGTCTCCCTCCTCCTCTTCATCTATTTCCTGGTTGCCTCACAGCTTACAGGCCCCCAGTGTATGCGTTGCCACCACTTGTGTGCAATAACCCGATAAGTTAAGATGACCTTCTATGCAAGACGATTAAACCAAATGGTAATTGAGTTTTATTGCTTGGTGGCAAGATACTTATTGTCTCTAGGAAAGAAGCAAGAAGAAGAAGTGTCTAGAAGCAACAAGCCAAAGAAGTCCTCGACGAGCAAGCCCAACGCTTCCAAGCCCTACCCTTGTACAAACGCTACTTCCTCACGTTCACGAACTCCGTTGTGTACATTCGGGGCGGATAGGAATGGATGTCTGGAAACGCGTTCAGGTAATTGCACCCTTTCGCCCATGTATCCTACAGATAGACCTTCCTCCCTATTTCTTCAATCAAAGTATATAAATTTAATACATACTAACTTGATTATTAATCAATTTTTTATTCTTCGTAATATTATTTCTTATGTTTCATAGCCAGTGCACCAAACACATCTAGATCACTAAACCCATTCTAGGGCGATCAAGGTATATGGCACATTTAAGGGAATGTAGGGACAATTCGTCCATGTCATGGTATTTACTTATGTCTGCTCATATAGCTTCATCATATATACAATGAATGTAGACGCACAAAATCATGTCAAACCTAGCACACAATGAAACGCACAACTCTTCTCTACGCCATCGCTTAGGCCACCTGGAACAAGCTGACGCCCTTTCCACCAACAGCAAATCCATCAAGCCAGCCAGCAACGACATCCTCGCTCAGCGACTCGGAAAAGTCAAAGTCGTCAGGGACCCTCTTGATGGCGACGCTCGAGGAGCGCTCGTCAAAGATGGTGGCAACCCGGATGAAGCTGTCGACAGGGCGGTCAAAGTAGTCGGAGCTGCCGGCGCCCTTGGCGAGGTGGAAGGTCGACTTGCACTTGGTGTCACCCGAGGCGAGAACCTCGTAGATGTCGGCCTCGCCACAGCCGGTGGTCCAGCAGCTGCAGGAGCTGTACTGACCGGTGCGGGGGATGCGGCCGTTGAGGGCCCAGAGGGCGGGCATGTCGCCGTTGAAGCCACGGTCACCGTCGAGGGGCATGTTGAAGTGGAAGAGGAAGATCTTGCTGCCTCCGGAGAAGCCCTCTGTGCAGAAGATTGTTAGTGGCTGTGCTTTGGAAAGGAGGAAAAGAAAGACATACTGTAAGCTACATCAGGGGCTCGGGAGTAGCCACAGCTCTCGTCACACTTCTCAGCGGTCCAGATGGAAAACTCCTTGTTAGAGGGGATATAGACATCCTTCAGGACCTTGGGAGAAGAAGAGCCGCCGCTTCCGTCGGCGTTGAGGTAGGAAAGGGAGTTGCCCCAAGTCCTGGCAGACATGATTAGTTTATGTATTCACAGGAGACAACACTCGACTCACTCGTCAAAGACTCCAGAGCCATCGCCGCCATAGTTGCCGAGAAAGACAATGTTGTCGGCAGCTTGCTGTTCGGCGTTGTAGTACGAGGTGCGTGCCCAGGCACCTCCAGCAGCAGTAGTCTTGGTCTTCTTGGGGCTGGGCTTGGACTGGCCGCCGCCGTTGGTCACGGGCGTCTTGATCGAGGTCTTGGCGCTGTTCTTTGCCGGGGCGACCTCCTTTTCAGCTTCAGCCTTGGGGGCAGCAGGCTCCTGGGCAGCCTGTGTAGGAGCGGCAGCAGCAGCGGCAGGGGCAGCCTGCGTAGCAGGGCCAAAGTAGTTGTTCTCCCAGGAGACAACCTGGCCATCGATGGTGGCAGTGATCCACTCGGCACGCTTCTTCTTGCGCTGCTCGTGGAAGTGTTGGTGGCCGTGGCGGCGGGCGTGGACATGAGGAGAGGGAGCGACATCACGCTTCTTGTTGTCAGAGCCGAGGTGGTAGACGGCAAACTCCTTGAGGTTAAAGGGGCCACGGACGTGGACGGAGAGCTGGAGGATGTGAGTTTGGCTTGGTACCAATGAGTGGCAGATGGAGTGACTTACACCCTCGTCAAGCGGCGCAAGAGGGCCGCTATAAGGGACATCCTCAGTATCACACTGCTTGTTGTTTCCCATGCTGGTGACGGCCTTGTAGCTTCCGCTGCCGGCAAAGCCTTCATACAGGATCTGCTTGACGGCGCCGCAGAAGAAGTTGCCGCCCTCGTTGAGGGCATTGCCTGTGCACTGCTGCGTCAAGGCCGAAGCCACACCAGCCGAGGCCAGCAGGACTGGAGTGGTAAACTTCATCTTTCAGACTTGTATCCTCAGATAAGTGTGGGTATAGTTGGGAGTTTCAGTTGGTTGTTGTGAGACTTGTTTCCAAAGTCTCTCTCTCTCGAAACCGCAGGGCTGGGACGGGATAGGATAAAAAGGGTATGGTATGTGGTGTCTCCAAGACTCGAAACAGACAATAGAAGCTAAAGAGCGATCCAGTCGATCTTAAGGAGTGAATCAAAGACAAAGGAGTGTGGATGGTGAGAGGTGAGTCTCTTACCAAAGAGTGATAGCTATTGAGAGAGCGACAAAGATGTTTCGTCCCGGCCTTTGAAAGGAATGGAAACAGAAAGAGTCCGGAGAGGGTGGCCGTCCCCCCCTTCTTCAAGAAGTTTGAGCCTGACCGAGCTGAGAGATTAAAAGAGCTCTGAAGCGGCCTGGCCAAGGGCTCGGCGCATTTGCCCTCATCGTCCACCACCACCATCCCATCTGGTCTGGTCTGGTTGTGACCCCCCTGGGAATGCCGCCGCAACGTGGTTGGACGCCGTCGTTGCCAAGCTTTTTCGGGCCCCGGACTAGCGAGGCACCGAGTGACAGATCTTGTACCTGGCATGAATGACCAGGGGGGCCCCATGAAGCATCACGACTTCGTGGCCTAGGCTCGGTGGTGTGGGTGCGAGCCAATTGTTTCAGGATTCCCAAAACGTCAACCTCTGGCCAATCGAGGGCCCTGGATGACTTGGCCGGGGCGGTCAATTAAAAAAATCAACATCATCCTGCTGAATGATGATCGGTGCCAGTTGAGCCACTCACTGGCGCGTAGCCTCTGCTCCTGCTGCTGCGCCTTGCCTCGCCTTGGCTCACCTCACCGGCCATGGTCTGCTTCTGGTTTCGGGCCAAGAGCCTTGGTCGTGTGCCCAGCCGCGGCTTGTCAAATTGCACTCAAGAGTCTTGCATCGATGGGAATTCACCCTGACGTCCCCTTCCTTCACCTCCCCTCGGTCTGGGCGCATCGCAAGGGTGTCATAGTTGCAGGACACGTCGGGACACGCTCTCAGTCACACGCTTTTACTCGAGCTAAAGAATGCATGAGCAGACTTTTCTCGACCCGGCCGCTGAAACGTGGCAACCCTCCTGCGTTGGGCATCCTTTCCGATGGGACGAGGCGGCTTACTCGAGAGGGGCTGGGAGGACATCTCATTCTCGCCATGCCATGTTGTGCGCATGCCAGGTCCAGTTTCTGGCAGCATGTTTGCGACAAGACCAACACTTTCTCACGTAGGCTTACTCTTGGCGGGTCTGGAGAATCCCTCAGATCCTTCAAGTCCCAAATCCCTCAGGCTGCTTGCGTCCATGGTCCAAAGGATCACTCGCCCAATGCGGCCGGTAAGAATGAGAACGTTGAGGCCGTGAGAAACAAAATCAGAGTTTGGAACGAGCATCCACGTGTGTTCCACTTGACTCGGGAGCGCCCACAGAGTTGGTTCCGCCTTGTCGGAAGTGGTGACAACGCATGGTTGCAATTGCCGACATTTAAAGCCTCTCGACAACGTTTCCGGTGGACAAACATGAGAGAGTATCCTGTGATTCGTTCTCAGGTTGGGATGAACGGGGCCCATGGGTGTTGATCTCGCCCTAGTTGTGGAGCGAACAGCCCAAGGACCCAGGACCCTTCACAGGTTTGGCTTGCTCGAGTCTCTCCGGAACCGCTCGAGTGTCTTTCCTTTCATTGACCCGCCCGTTTCGGCCCCGGACCCTGGATGGTCTCGTGGCTTAGCCTTGTTAGCTAGGTATGGCGCCAACGACGGTGGTTGACATTCATCAGAATGGCGGGAAATGTTCAAATGACCGCCAAGGCTATCGACATCACTCTCCGTTAGTTAGTCTCCAAAACATGCCTTGCCCGTTTGGGGACAGCCCGCCCGTCGACCCCAATATGAAGACTTGTCAAGATGAAATTGGTCTGCCTCGTTTGTTGGTCTTGATTCGTTGCGCCAAGATATTCTTCATTTTGTATTTCCGAATCAAGAGCAAGCAGAACAACTTGTCTAAGATCGGTTGCTATGTCACTGTATCGCTTCTCCATAAGCTGTGTTGCGTTGTTGCGTCTCGAGTATCGCTTGTATGTGCTGTGCCCGTTTTCGCTTCTAATGGCAACGCTTCTAGACTCAGTCGTCGAAACCGCCCCATTCGCCATCACTGGCTCCGCTGTCTTCTTCCTGTTCCTGCATCTTCCTCTTCTTGCTCCCTTCGATAGCGCCTTGGCGGTTGTGCTCCTTGCGCCTCTCGTAGCCACTCTTGGACGTAATCTTGGCCTTGTTACCGCTTCGTCGAGCTTCCACTCCTCGTTCCTTGAGCTTCTTCCGGTCTGCCTTGGCAACGTTGGGCAGGGCATCCAGCAGCCACTTCTGCACTCCAGCCGAGTCGCCCGTCTTGCCAGCTTGCTTCTCGCTGACCGCGATCACGTTGGCCACCATCTTCACAAAGGGGATATCCTCCTTGGTGTAAAAAGTCACTGCAACACCTCCTTCACGACCAGCCCGGCCTGTTCGTCCAGCACGATGGACGTAGCCTGCGCTAGATCCAGGCACATCGTAGTTTACCACTCCGTTCACACCGGCAAAGTCAACTCCACGCGCCAACACGTCGGTAGTGATCAAGACCCAGATCTCGCCACCACGGAACTTGCGCATGATTGCTGAACGGGCCTTGTCGGTCAAGCCACTGTGTAGCGCAGCAATTCTCGCGGCGCCGCCAGCCTCGAGAGGAATATCGTATTTCAACTCTTCGTGTAACGCAGTGGCTCTGTCAATGGTCTGAGTGAAGACAAGGAACGGAGGCCGAAGGGGGGGACCCGAGTCAATGCTCGACGTAGGGTGCAGTAGCTGACGTAGAGCAAGCAGTTTGCCCTGTTCCGTCGCCGTGTATGTGAGCTTGTGGGTGATGTTTGGCACAGCCGTGTCCTTCAATCCCACAACCAGTCTGACCAGGGGCTTTGGTGTAATACCCAGTGCCTGAGCCCTCGAAGTCAACTTCTCGGTAACCAGGGACTCGATGTTAGATCCCATGGTAGCAGACCAGAATGAAAGCCGCAAGTCGGGACTCGTGCACGCTGTCCAAACCGCCAGCATAGGTTCTCGGAACAGAGGGTCGAGGAGGACATCAGCCTCGTCGAGGACCAAGTCTCGCACTGTTGGTAAGACTCTGTGGGTGTTGGAGGGGCCGGATGTGAGAAAATTGAGTAGGAGCAGAGGCGTGGTGACCAGAATGTCGGCCTTGATGGCTGGCTTCGACTTGTCGTCTGCGTCCTTCTCTTCCTCGGACTCGGACTCCTTGTCGTCCTCCTCATCATCGGAACTGTCTTCATCCATATTCACCTGTTCGGCTGATAGTTGAGTGCCCTTCTTCATAGAAACAATTTTCAACCCTGTTCCATGAGCAAGCTTCTGGCCCTCGCTGACGATTTGATGCACCAGTTCCCGGGTTGGCGCAACAATGACTGCCTCGAGTTCATGGATATCATGCAGATCTTCTTTTGATCGTCTGCGCATGATGTTGTTGATGGTTGGGATGAGAAAGCTGATGGTTTTGCCGCTTCCAGTAGGCGCGATGGCGAGGAAATCGACACCACCGTCCAGTCCATCCTCGCCCTTCAAAGCCACCTCGGGGTGTAGAAGAAGGGGCAGACTTCCCATCTGGACTTCGGTCGGCACACGGTAACCCTGGAAGACGAGGTTCTCGGCAACCCTGCGAGAGATGCCATAGGCGTTGCGGAGCTCGCCAAACGAGTCCAATGGCTGTGGGAAGAGCTGCTTCTTGGTATCCTTCTTCACCTCGACGGCCGCCTTCTTCTTTTTCTTCTTGAGCTTCTTGACCTTGGACTGATCCTCTGGCTTCGAAAGGAGAGTAATCTTTAGCCGGTGCGATCGTAGCAGCTGGCGACACTCATCCTCGCTCAGCAGCTGCGATGGGCGTGCAGGGCTGGGTGCTCGATCGGTCTCTTCTGTCTCGGGCTGAGGTTTAGGGGCGGGTTCGGCCTTGGGGGCGAAGAAGTCGACTTCTGGCAGCTCGTCATGGGCCTCGGCTTTGGGTTCGTCGCGAGTTCGCTTGCGCTTCTGTCCGCGGACCTCATCATGAAAGAGTTGAGGGTTGGTGCTTGTTCCAGCAGATGGAAGCTTGGACGTGGCGTTGTTGCCGCTGAGACCGACCTTGGTGGTCCTTTTGGTCCCGCGCGATAGAACTTTGAGGATATCCATTGCAATTAGCAAACGCCTTGGTGCTGGCGAGTGAATAGTCGCGAAACTTGAAGGGAAAAGCACAATGTCGAGAATTGAGACAGAAATTTTGGTGGACCCTTGACCGAACAAACTGAGCTTCGGGTAGTGGGGTGTGGGGGCTGGTGTGGCTGGTGAGCGTCGAGTTTTGCGCCACAATTTGCGGCACCAGCCACAGGTGTTGAGACAAGTCAACGGGCACTACAACGGGACACTCCGAGTTCATCAACAGCAACGACGGTTGAAGATGGTTCATGGCGCGCCAGGAACGTTTAACATCCTGCTTCGAGAAGGCATCTGACCAATGAGATTTCCCCTTTTCCTGAAAGCCTGAGGTCATGATCGATTAGTGTCGATCACCGTCATAACTTCTCCAACTTACGTCCAAGACTGACGTCACACCAGTGTCCAAGAGGCCCAGCAATCAGGATTTGGACGCTGAGAATCATGGACTGACGAAGTACGCGTATGAGCTTGGCTTTGGAGTGCTTGTTCTTTTATAAGCTTGCTGGGCCTCTTGAAATGCCATTTGTACTGATGATCCTGAACCTTCCCAACTCACTTCATTGACGATAGCTTCACATTCACTCAAGCGACACCGCCATCATGCCTACCATGCTCGGACTCACAACCGACCCGTCGCCTCACGGGCTCGACAGCAAAGAGAGCAAGTTCGGCGAGCGCTCCAGCAGCCGCGACATGGAGCTCGTGCCCCGGCAGGGCGGCAGCCTGACGTCGGGCATCGAGAACTCGGACTTTTTCAACGGGGGCAAGCAAAAGGAGCACTCTGACGACGAAGAGTCGGACGACGAGAAGCTCAACACCATCAAGGGCCGCAACCACGCCGCCGCCAAGGAGATGGAGACGCTGCTGTGGCGCGCCCTGTGCGACAAGCCCAAGAGCGCCCTCAAGTACATCGGCAAGGACGCCGTCATCTCCAACCGCTTCCTGTTTGGCGACCCGGAGCCGCGCACCGCCGAGTCGGACCCGCCGCTGGAGGAGGAGATCAGACACTGCGAGGAGTGGCTCGCCTACAAGATGCACGACCCCCAGGTGGTAGAGATTGGTCTCATGGCGGCCGCCATCGCCTACAAGGTCACCCTGTTCCGCCAGATCGACCAAGGGAATGGTCAGTACGGGATGCAGACGGTTGAGGCCACCTGCTCGAGCTCCTGGAGGCAGCTTGCGAGTGGAGACTGGGAGCTTTGCAGCATGTTTGCCAGTTAGAAATGGATAACTGGTGGGATAGGATATCATAGGCGTTTACGTGTATGGAGTAACGGCTTATCAAGCTGATTGGATCTCTTAAGGGAACTTGTTTGGATCAATAAGGAATATAACCATCTTCAACAACTGCAACCTATTCTCACGCATCCTAACCGTCAACTAGGTGTCGTGTCCCTTCACCCCAACCAATCCAGCCACTCGGGCTTAAAGGTTCCCTCCTCCTCATACCAAACGAGAGCTACGACAATTATGTCGATTGTCCACAGGAAAACTAACTGAAGAAAAAGGGTCGAGACAGCCTCCCTGTTATTTCGCACTAAAAAAATCTGCACCTCCCCGAGGAGAACCTGTCTTGTGACAATAGCCACTGTTGCTAGAAACATTAGTGCGCAGGTGTACAGGGCCTCGATTTCAATTAAACCAGAACCGCAGAGAAGTCCCAGCAGTAGCGTTGCCGGCAAGCACAAATGACTGCCAAATTCCAAAACGTTGGCCTTCTGCTGAAGATACTCGGCTGATCCAAGCAGTGTTTCTGGATTCAACTGCTCTTTTGAAGGGCCATAGTGGGACATCATGACGACCAGCTGGACCACGATCCAATCCACGACGTAGCAGCAAGTGAGGACCCGGAAATGCGATGGGATGACCGAGGCGGCAAGCTTGACAACAGTGGCCACCACGGAGAGCAGGGCGATTATATCCATGGCCATCTCAGTGTGGCCCCGTTTAGGGGCTGGCCCGACGAGCTTCTCATGGAGCCGTGGATCGGTATCCAACAGTCGCAGTGCAGTATGGGTGCGGAGGAAGAAGAGACCAGCAACCCCGGCTCGTAGGTTGGCATTGAACACGCCAAATTCCCGGTATAGGTTGCCATGGCACGACCCGACGGCCCTCCAGACTATGAGCACCAGCGCGGTCAAGGCGCTCGCCGCTTCGATGGCGCACACGATAGGGTTGAGGCGCAGGAAAAAGAACAAAGCTCGCCCAAGGACCTTGGATGGCCTCTTGAAAATAAGATTTCCTTGAGGTTGCAGTAGCAGACATGTACTCAAGGTGAGTAGCACCCCGAACATGCTGGCTGCTGAAAAGGTTGGCTTATCTTGAGCATCGTGTTCGGGCGCTCGCTCCAGCGGCATGGTGCTGAAAGACTCTGACATGAAGGAAGAATTGTACTGGGAAAATCTGAGAGAATTGCACTTTATCTTCTTTTTAGTTGTAAAGTTTGAGTTACCGAGCCATTCCATCCAGAACAAATTTTTGTAAAATACAGGAGGTCTCTTTTCTGGCCGTCCTGCGCCACAATAGCCAGCCTGCCTTGAGCCAAGGCATACAAGATGAGGCAGTGTTGAGTTCTTTGCATGGCCAAGACCATGTGCCTCTTTTCTCTTTTCTTTTCTCTCTCTTCTCTCTTCTACCTGTTTCCATTCAAATCCAATCAGGGCTCATCAGGAGCCGAAATCAGTCGCTGCGCAGTTTGCACTTCGGGCGACAGACTCCTAAGCGCCGAGGCAAGCTCGTCGGCAGCCTGGTGCAGAGCCTCGTCCGAGAGAGGCTCTAGCGCATCTAGGATGAACAGCACCCGCGTAGTGTCGTCAGTCAGTGCTGTTCTCGGGCCTTGTCTCCAGTTCCAGCGACGGCAAGTGATTCCCGTGTCGTCGCACCAGATGGGTTCCCCTGGGGATGCGAGCTCCGACTGAGGCTCTCCGCCAGAAAAGGTCTGAAACTCTTCTGTGCCTGTCGCCCGTACCAAGAATGGTGATCCATCGTACTTGTCGAGATCTTCTCCGCCCAGAGGGATCTGGTGCTTGACCGAGATGGCGTTGTAGATGTCGGTCAACCGGTTGACACGAGGGAGGCCGGCTTCGACACGTCGTGTGAGAGCCTCCAGACTATTACGGGTCTTTTGCGGCTTGGCCCCGAATCCCTTGTAGGCGGCTCTCCAGGCGGCGATGTGAGGGATCTCGGTGACGGGGTGCTTAGCCAGAAGCCCCTTGGCCGTCTTCTCGGCCTCTTGGAGGAGGGTTTCGCTGGCGGCGTCGCTGGGACCAGGGGGAATGCCCTCAACAACCAGCAAGAGGACGCGGTAGTCAGGTCGCAGCTTGAAGATTTCTGGAGCAACGCGGGCGGCTTGCAAGGGGCTCTGCGCGATCTGTGTTCCGCTCATGGTGATGGATGGAGTGACAAAGGTTGTTGTGATCTAGCGGTGGAAGGCGAGAGAAGGGTGTAACACAAAGAAGCCACGAACATGCGGGGTTTTGTTTGATAGTTATTATAAAGCGTTTTTCAGCTATCAACGTAACGCTAGAGTTATGTGATCGAGGTGAATCAACACTGACTAGACTCGGCTGGTTAACGTAACACGATCCTTATGTCAACGGTCTCACAGAACTGATAGCACATGGCTAGAAAAACTTTAATGCCATCATTACCTTGAACTCTCTTTTACATAATAGAGATAAAGATAAGAAGAAACTTGCACGAATTTGTTCTTGATAAAGGCCGTAAATACGGAGTTAGAAAGGACCTTGTTACTTGAGTGGTTCAATAATAATCTCAAAGCTAGGCTTTGGCCCGCCTTTAGACACCATCTTGTCCTCCCAGCTTCTCATCATCTCTCCAAACCTCGATTGATGCAGTCTGAACCTCTCTTGGTCGCAGGCTGTCCTCGAGAAACCCTTCCGCTTCACGGCTCCTTCTAGACATAGACGAAGCCCACGGGGTCGCTTCAGGGGTAGGGCCCCGACCAGTTCATCAAAGGACATGGCGAAGAAATACCGGGGTGGGGTCCAGCTTGATACCGGCTCCTCATCATCATTGTACACGGTGTAGTCAATGTTGAAGGCGTTTGTAGGAGCCGTGCTGTTGTCAGTCTCGGTGGTGGCTCGACACTCGTTGACAGCAGAGTCCAAATCGCTTTGATGACATTGCCATCGCTCCACCTCAATACGATGTTGTTCCTCCTCCTGGTGTGGGGCTTGCGCTGGTTCAGAGGATGTTTGGAACTCAAAGTTCGGCTCATCTCCCGGTTGGAAGTCTGGCTCTGGGAGGCTATCCTCTCCCAGACCCGGCCTTATGCCCATTGTAAAACTCCTCGATCGTTGTCGAACAGCGTGCTCAGTATCACCATCAAATCTTCCGCCAGAACCATCAGGAGAGCCACCGAAAGGATCATCATTGGTATTGCGCCGAGAGCTGTCGATGGTATGCTGCATCTCCATAGACTCCAGAGCCATAACCGCCACAGGAGCAAACAACGACAGCTGTGGGCCTCTCACGGAGGCTCCGCGAGTTCTTTGTCGTTTTTTCTTTTGATTGTCAGCGTAGGGCTCCAGACGTTCCAGGCACTCGTTCCCCATTATATAGCCTTGGCGTTGGAGCGGCTGCCGCACTCTACCAGAGACTGTGCTGAGTTCTTCCGGCCGAGTAGGCGTGAAATCCTCAGCAGTATAACTTTCTGTCTCATTTGGGTGTTCTTGGTTGCGCCTGGGTGTCTTTGACCGTCTGCCATTATCCTCAAACTGGGGAGGAGCAGAACGTTTTGAATGAGCGTTGCTCTGACTAGCAGTTAGCGTCATGATCGAGCCTACATATTATGTAAGAGACTTACAGAAGATTCAGCCACTTCTATGGCGTTAAAGCCGTTGTGCATATCTTTCATGGGCAGCACATCGTCCGTCTGGGTGTGAATGGGTGAGTTCGATTGCAGGTTGGAGCCGTCAGGGGGTGATCGCTCAGGGGGAGTCTCTAGTGCTTGAGGCACGCCGTTTGATGCAGAATATGGTTGATTTGATTCGCTGAAAAGAGTTGGTAAGTAACTAAGGGAGTTTCGTGACTCAAACACTCACTCCTGGGGCGGAACAGCTGGACGATCATGGTCAGGGTGACAAGATCCATTGCCCCTTGAGGCATTAAAGTTGTCCAAATCGATCGCCGTTTCTCTGGTTTCTCCTTCTTGACAAGGCCCACTGGCTGTTGACTCGGAGGCATCGATAGAGGTCGGCTTATTGGGGGTGCTTTCGGGCGTCTTTCTTGACGTTTCTTTGAATGTCTTTCCTAATGTCTTTTCGGGCGTCTTTCGCTGGTATAGCTCATTTTGTCGAAAAAAGAGCTGCGCCAGGAGGATTGAAAGTCTAAGAGAGAAACCATAAGTACTTGCACTGAAAAGCAGAAAAATTCTTGATTGACTCACTGGGCATGATCCCTTTCGTACTGAAGGCGCTGGGTGATTGGGCTATCGGGCCAAAACTCACGCCCATATTTCTCGAGAAACCCGCTCGCCATGTCGGAGAAGACCTTTTTATGAAAGCTGTCACTCCATCTGGTAAACATGGGCCCGGGGCTACCATCCTCGGCGGTAAACTCGGAGGCAAACTGCTTGATGGTCTTCTTGAAGGCTCTGGACTGGTCGAATTCGCCCCTTCCGAACCCGAGAATCTCTCGGAGGTCTGTGACAGTCCGTACATTTTTGGTCTTGATACTCTCTAGACCTGACGGTCGTTGACGGTCGCTACGGTTACCATCTGTCTCCATGATGGCGGTCATCAACGAGTTGGAGTCAAGGATGGACTCTTCTGGTGGGATATCTTGAAAGGTGCGGCCACCACGTGATTAGCTTAGATAGAGCGACTAAACATCAGAAAAAAGGAGAGGTATTGTGACTTTGAGAGACAAGGTGCGAGATGGTGGTGCGTTTATTCGGCTTTTGAGCGCAGAGTTGGGAGATAAGGCAAGGTATTAGCCAAGACAAAGTCTGCCTAGACTGTGGCCTAGTTCAAGTCACTCTGCAGTGAAAGTTCAGACCAGAAACATGCCTTGTGGGTGCTTCTTGCTGAGCCTTGATCTTGTTGTGTTGGTGTTGGCCCGGTATCCGGCCATGGCTGAGCATCTAATCAATACGGGTGGTTTTTTACTTCGCCGTTCCTAGGCTCATCAGTTATATGATAGAAAGTCGTGAATTACTTGAATTTGAAATATTTATATTTGGATAATTACGTATTCCTACGACTACTCATCAATTACAGACTTGAAGTGGTTTCCAGGTTGACTCCATTTCGCATAGTGTTGGCTTTGCTCCTTTAAGCGCCCAGCGGCCACAGCTGCGTGACCGAGGCATTGCATATGATTCCACGCACCTGAAACATAGTCTTTCGGCTACTACTTGCATGTCACTGTGAGGCGTCTTTGGATGTCAAAGTGGTTTGTACTCTCTTGCTGGTACGAGCCGCGAGGCAGTTCAGCTCTGGAAAGGGTAGAGTTCTGGCGCACTAAATTAGTCATTTAGCAAGCATTATAAGATATCAATTAAGTAAACAGTTAGGGCAGAGCATATTAGAACAAGTTAAATTGCTGTGAGCCATTTGATATAGCAACAAATAAACAACTTGCCTCTTAGCAGTGGAGGTTGAACCCTTTGCATAACCAGTCCAGGGTTCGACTCGCGACAACTACTCCAACAGGGACAATCCTATTCAATGAAGCCCCTGTTACAACTATTTACAACTCTTGAACCTCTAAAAACAAATTACAGCGTCAAGACTGCCCATCTTATTTCCCGTGTCCATCAGTCAACTCTCTGCTTAAGCGCGCTCCTCTCCATTCATCTCGATCATGCGCTGGGTGACGGTGGTAGTCTTGTGGAAGCGGAAGGGCTTGATCTTTCGCTCAAAGAGTTCATCCAGCTCGGCAGCCGATCGTCTATTAGTCATTGTCAGCTTAATTCGTAGTTTCACAATGCAATGGCGACGATATTAGGGCAGGGCGGGTTGAACACACCCCTTGGTCTCGGGAATCAAGAACCACATGCCGATCGTAAAAGGGGCACCCAGGCTAGCATAGAGCCAAGCGGTCTTGAGACCCCAGTTCCATTCTTCTGCATTGATCATGTACGGGAGAACGGTGCCGATGACGGTTCCTACCACGCATGTAGAGGCAGCGGCAAAACCAGCCGTGTAAGGACGAAGGCGCTGGGATGAGATCTCTCCAACGAAGCCCCAGCCAGTCGCACCGTTGGCCACCAGACCAACATCTGAGGGGATTAACAGACGGCCTTGGGCAATGTTTCCGAGAGACAAGAGTTACTCCAGAGGACAGTAAGGAAGACCATGGCATGGTACGTGGCCGAGCTCGAAGGAACCACTCCAAGGATGCCAACCACGACACAGCAGCCCCAGCTACATTCATGAGCATTAGCAGATACTCAGTATTCTCAAGGAGACCAAAATAACCAAATGGTGCTACCGTAGCAAGCCATCCAGCGACGGCCAGTGGCATCAGCTAGGTAAATGACGGCAATGCTGAAAAAGATGTTGATACCCGAGGTCATGCAGGTGATCTTGAAGGGATCCTTGACGCCGGCCTGCTGGAAGAAGTAGGTTGCGTGCTGCCAAAGATGCCCAAGCCGATGAGCTGTTCCGTCATCAAAGTACAGGCCGAAATCATGGTGCGCAGGCCGTCCTAGCCCCTGAAGATATTATACCACTTTTCGCGGCTCTGCTCGGCAGTAATGGTACGCTCGTGTTCGGCGTTGATGAGGAGGAGGTTATACTGATGATCCACGTCGTAGCCCTTGATGTCCCAGTGAAGTCTATGGAGCATCTCCTTGGCCTCCTTTTCCTTGCCATTGGCGCGCACCAGGCTAAGGACTCGGGCACCAAGAGGTAGATGATGATCATCAAGCCTATTTGAGACCACTGCGTGTATATAGGGGTCAGATAGTTATCAGGCTCCTTTTCCAACATGACCTGCAGTGCCACAGGGGCGAAGAACTGGCCGGCAGAGAACCACAAGCTATAGCACATAAGCATTGCACCGCGGATGCGAATAGGAGCCACCTCGGACAGATAGGTAGGGATAGTGGCTGGAGGCAGCCGACGCCGATGCCGCCAAACAGTTTCGCCACGAGCCAAACCTTCCAGTTCCTAGCCACACACTCCAGGGTGATGCTGATGGTCGGAAGAGTTCACAGCCAGTACATGGCAAACTTCCTACCAAGTCGCGAGGAGAGAAAAGTCAGCAAGACCATGCCGATGATCTGTCCGACAGCTCCAATAGCATTCCAGGCGCTGAGTACGCCTGACACGAGGTATTTGTCCCCGTTCTCGTTAGTCCCTGTACCAAATTGCCTGACAAAGCCCGAGTTGGCGATGATGTTTCCCATTCTACTGCCAGCCACGTCAGCCATCTGCTCAAGCGGGCTTTTAACATCCGCAGAGTCTGAAAGAGGTTCACAAACCCGATCTGGTATCCATCTGTCGCCGCACTCAGAGTCGCAATGAAGCAGATGAGGGTGTTGACCTTGAACTTCTTGACCGTCTCCCAGAGGGTGAGGGTCTCGTAGCCGCTGGCGCCCTGGCCGGCGGCCGCTGCCTCGGAGCTCAGAGTCTTCTCTTCTGTGGTTATGGCGCCATTGTCAACATGCTCGACTGGGACTGGCTTTTGCCCGCTATGTCAGAAGCGGCCATATTATGATGCTGGATGACAGAGCTGGACTGTAGAATTGAGGACGAGACTATACGAGGTGAAGATGAGAGTGGCCTATAAGAGCTGGGATGTACGATAAGTGCCGGATACAACTCTCAATATGAACTGGAGTAGCCCTTTATATAAGCAAGTTCTCGGTTTCATACACAGAGCAAATATGACCAGGCTAACATCTATTCATAGATAGCCAATGTTTCCATCTCGTTCAACCTCCTCCAGACGTTTTATGCAGCATCTTTTAGGCTGAAGGAGGGGGATCGTCACCCTTGCAAGTACGTTGGTTGGTTTATCTTGGGATCATCTCACGAGGGTCTCGCTAGATGAGATTCGTTGCATGAGCCCGAGAGCCGTCCCTGTGCCCTATAGAAGTAAATTTTCAAGTTTCTTTTGCTAGAACTTGACTCTACAATCAACGACGAGGCCTTTACAAGACATGTCATGAGGAAGGGCCATGACACTTGACAAGGTTGACAATGAGTTTCCTCGCTAATGCAATGACGATCCTCCACCACAAGGTTCAAGCAGCCTCCCATCAATGGTACCATCTTCGCGGGGTTAGATAGACCAAGGTTACATGCACTACCATGTTGGTCCAGGGTCCCCATCTGGGGTCCCCATATGAGGAATCGAGATGTCGTATTTTATA
>JAANQP010000069.1:7968-47759 GCA_011320165.1 Fusarium protoensiforme
CCCCCCCCCCCTGGGAAATCAAGAAACCTGGCCCATCGTCGCAGACTGACATGACTATTCCCGTCCTCCTTTAGTTTTTTCCGTTAAGCCGAGGAACAGACACACAAAGTGCCCCATATTGTACACGTATTTCTCGAAAGACAAGGGCGAAGAAGAAGATGAGAAGAAGAAGAAAAACAAGTATATGGAACCCCCCGGTTGCTTGTGCCGAGCAAGCTACCAAGGGGGCAAAGCATGGTCGTCGACGCATTCGACGTGAACTGAAACAAACAAAGAGCGGGTAAAATCAGAAAGGTATAAGGAATGCTGGCTGCAATAACGAAAAAGGACGACAACAATGGCGTCCGCCACGAGACGACCAAAACTCCATTCGCCTCTACCAAGCTCAGCGGCAACAGCAGCAGCGACAGCATGTACAGACGTTGAACCATTGCCCATCAGGTAGATAAGGTAAATCAGCAACGAAGACGGCGGGTATAAGTGCGTCGTGAATGCATATCGGAATCCAGAATCGCTTCGGATTAGGGGTGACGAGACTTTTCTCCATCACTGTGGTGATCTTCCGTGTCGAGCCTCTTTCGCCAGTCGGCCAGGCTCTCGCTGAGGCCAATGCCTGTCGTGCCGTCGTCGTCCTTCTTGGCACTCGTCGTCGACTCGAAATCAAAGTTGGTGCTTAGTCGATAGTTCTTGTTGGTCGCTTCCCACTGGCTTCGGAGAGTCTCGAGCTCGTTGGCGAGGCTGTCCAGGGCTGCACTGTTTCTAGCTTCCAGGCCGTTCCCGCCAGTGCCCCCGTAGATGCTTTCGCCCTCTGAACTCTCCTGTCTGGAGTGGCCCATCCCGATGCCGTTGGGGCTGGTTGCCATCTCCGAGTTCATGCTGGGCACTTGTCGGCTACGTCGGCGGTAGTTGTCGACCGAATGTTCAACCTGGTCGAGGAGGAGGGCCACCTTCTGCTCTGCATCGTTTGCACGCTGCTCAAGGAGAGAGTTCTCCGACTGCAGCTGCTCCAAGTCCTTGCGATGGCTGTTGAGCTTCTGAGTGGCCTCTACGTTGCTCTTCACCGCTGCATCTCGCTGTTGGTTGCTACCCCGAAGCTCTCCATGAAGGCTGGCGAGGCGCTTCTCCATCTCAGCTCCCGCCTCCTGTAGTTCGGCCTCCAGATGGCGGACCTTGTTCTCGAGTGTTGCCTTTTCGTTCTCCCATTCGGGGGAGGAACCAGAGCCTCCAGCTTCAAGACGATCCTCCAGCTCCTCAATATCCGTCTTGAGACGGCCATTCTCAGTCTTGTAGCGGGATAGCGACTCCTTGAGCTGCTTGAGCATCTTCTCTGTGCCCTTGACATAGTGCACAGCTGACTGGTAATCACTCTCCAGCTGTGAGAGCTTCTCGCGCCAGGCTGCTTCAGACTCCTGGACTTGAATTGCAAACGTTTGCTTGGTCTCTTCGTGGGCAGCAGCGGTGTTCGCCAGTTGAGCCTCGAGATCTCGTACACGGGTCAAATCGGGCGAGTTAGTTCGTGGGCTAGCAAGGCCACGGACACGAATAGAGGCGGTAGGGCTGATGCCTCGCTCGCTAAGGATGTCCTTGAGGGCATTGTGCTGGACTGTCATGGCGTTCGTCTCGAGCTGTTGGGCAGCCAGTTGGTTCTTCAGATCCGAGTTTGCTGCCTGGAGGCTTTGTGTCTCTCTCAGAGCAGACTGTAGCTGCCTCCTGATACCGACTCCTTCTCGGCTTGACTGCTCCTGGTATTGCTCCAGGCCAGCAATACGCTCCTCGGCACCACGTAGTCGGTCAGCTGCAGCATCAGCCTCCTGTTGATACTTCTTGACCAACTCGTTGGAAGCAGTAACCTGCGCCTGAAGTGCTGCAATACGCTCATTATCAGCGTTGCTCGCCGAGGGAGCGTCACGTGCGGAGATCTTGTCCAGCCCTGCAAGGACAGCTTGACGGTGTGTTCGAGCCTCAGCAGCATGCTTCTCAGAAAGCTCCTCGGCATCGCGCAGCCGCTGGGTGGTAGCCACGAGTTCAGCTGTTCGAGCTTCATGCTCAAACTTGAGCTTGTTGAGCTGTGCCTCCAGTTTCTCTCGCTGGCTACGCTCTTCCGTGAGTTGCGACTCTAGGAGAGCCTTTGAATCTTCCGAAGCTGCGATGGCGGCTCGAAGAGCCTCGAAGGCATCGTTTTGATCCTTAGAGCTGCCCACAGCCTCCTCATACTTGCTTTCCAGGTCGTTCTTCTCGATTCGAAGTAGCTCCGCGACAGCAACAGCCTCAGCGCATGTGACAGATTGTTCACGCGCCTCGTGCTGAGCGAGATGCAGCTCAGCCTTGAGACGCTCGACCTCAGTCGAGGTCTGCTGCTTGTAGCTTTCGAGCTCTGTCATACGTTTCTGTGCAGCGTTCGTGGTATCATCTGCCAGTTGGCGAGCTCTCTTCTCCGAATCAAGGTCACTCTTGGTTGACTCGAGTCTAGACTGAACCTCCTTGTGAAGATACAGAGCAGAGGCGAGCTTTCTGCTCAGCTCACTCGACCTAGCCTCAGAATCATCCCTCGGTCCGTCAAGTTGAGGTGTACTGGCGTTGCTTCCACCCAGATGAGCTGCAAGCTTGGCCTTGGAATAAACAGCCTCTTGAATAGCTGCATCACGCTGCTTCTCTGCTTCAGCAATTTGCTTTGCAGCAATGACCGCTTGCTTGTCCACTGCGTTTTGCACGTTGGCGAGCTCTGATCTCATGGCCAACAGAGCCTCTATCAAGGGTCGATCCTCGTCGTCAAAAGTCTCGGTCGCCTTGTTCTCGAGTAGAGGGCTGTAAGATGTGTTGGGGGCGTAGCCAGCCTTACGAGCGAGTTCCAGTTCTGAAGCATACCAAGCGTTGCGGTTTCGCGCCGAGTCCAGCTCCTTGAGGAGGACAACGGTCTGAGAGTTCCTCCCAGAGGATCGCCTGGATAGCGGGTTGCTTGGTTGTCGAGTAGGGACCGGTGGTGAAGCTGGACGGGGCATTACTGTTGGCTTAGCCGATGACTCTGATGAACCATCTCCTGAGCCCGCAAAGCGGCTTGGTTGAGAAGGCGGTTTGGCCCTGGGCACATCTCCATTCACATGATCCTGCCTTGAGCCAGCACGGGCGGCCTGTTGTGTGGGTGTCCGTCGACCGTTGGAGGCAGGGCTATCAGTCTCGTTGATGACCTCGCGTGTAATAGGCGACCCGGTGTGGCCCATTCGAGGAGAGCCCGACATACCACCTCGTTCAGCAGACTGTCCCCGAACCCGGGCAACGGCAGATGTGTCCACCGTAGGTCGAGCGGGCATAGGACCTTGAGGAGGAGGTCCTGATGGAGGGACAGCTGAAGCTCTAGGGAGTTTCGAGTTTACAGGACCCCCTTGAGGTCCATTGCCGTCGACGGCATTAGGGGGCGATCGGTGCCCGTTGGGGGGAGCAGATGGCCCTCCCACAATCATCTTTCTCGAATCGGATGGTCCATTTGACCCGTCTCGTGAGCCATGCGGGCGGTTTCCCTCGCCAGCACTAGGTCGTCGTGCTCCATGAACTCGCTGCTGCGCGCCTTGTTGCGCGGCCTGCTGTGCATCGTTTGGATACCTAATCTTTGATGTGTCGAGGACGTATAGCAAACCCAAGTCGCTCACGGACGTCGTTGCTGAGCTTGGCTCTCCGCCGAGAATCACGATCGACTTGCCCACAGTCGTCATGCTATGTCCTGAGCGAGGTGAAGGGGATGGACCCATGTTCTGGAACGTGTACCACCGTCTTGACGAGATCCTGAACGCCGCTAGATCGCCCAGGTCTGTTCCCTCCTCCGTTCGTCCACCGAAGACGTACATGACATCGTCCACGAGAGCAGCAGCATGGCCTTCGCGAGGCGCTGGGATGTAACCGATGCAGTCGAGTTGAGACCATTTGTTCACAGCTGGGTCGTAACACCAAACGTCGTTGAACCACTGGAAGCCATTGGTGCCGCCAAATCTACCAGCGTGTCAGCCAGAACTATGATTAAAGGGCATCATATAATCAATCCTTACAGGTACATCTTGTCGTTAAACGTAATCATGGTGTGGTTAGTTCGCGCGGCAGGCATTTTGGGGCTTGTCTCTCCCTTGACCAAAATCTCCCAGCGGTTATTTGACATCTGGAGCTGGTTAAGATCGAATGCAGAAAGGTCATTCATGAAGAAGCCCTCGACCTGGCCACCAAATATGAAGATCTTGGAGCCTAGTATGTTGAGAGAGTGTCCATATCTACCCGATGGTCGTTGCCCGGCTGGCAGGGCGCGGGACCATTGTCTCGTTGCTGAACATCAGTTAGCTGAGGGAGCGCACTGGATAGGGGATTTGAGCGTACAAGTATTGAGGAGGTAGAGAGTTTCGTCGAGGACATCAGACTCGTCGATCTTGGTGTCACCACCATAGACAATGAAAGCATTGCCAACAAGCAGACTCGAATGGCCAACTCTGGGCCCGGGTCCCTCTGCCGTCGTCGGCAGGGGGTAACAGGCCATGTTGCCTCCAGCCTCGATCATCCAGAGATCTCCCTTGACAGTTGATCCGTTAATCAAACCGCCCATCAAATAGACGTCGCCCTCCTTGGAAGATACTGAATTCACGGCAGCCCCATATCGAGGGAATGGGGGAGGATGCGTTGAGGTGTAGGTCAATCGCCGTTGCGACCAGGGATAGAGGGACGCGTTAGGACTATTAGCTGGAGGGCCGTTACGCTGGCACAGAGCAGATTAGCAACTGTTGATACGCCAAAGTGATTGAATGGGCGGTCAACTATGCGCGGGTAACTTACTGGCACTTCTCCGGTTTGTACGGGCTGATCAGCGCTTCCGCCACGGCGTCCATGTCCATGTGCATGCCCATGATCTGGGCTTCCATTGCTGCCTTCATTTTCGATCGAGTGTAAGCTCCCGGTGGGAGTTGCGCGGTGCTGGACGGCATTCTTTTCGGCGACGCGGGCGCTGGCGCTTTGGATCGACCCTTGGGAGCCAGACCCGGCCTCGCGACTAGCAGGCGCCTTCTCCGGGTGCTTCTTGGATTTGAAGAGAAAAGCCATGGTTGATTAGAAGCAGCCGCTAAGCGGCGAGAGATTGATTCGGGGACAGCACTTGGTGGCTTTCGTAGCGATGATGCGATAGATAGGCAACGATGATGGATAGTATCTCGGGGTAGCCGTCGCGTGTAAGAGAGGACCACGGGGAGACGAAGCGGATTGCCCGACAGGAGGGACAGACCTAGCCGCAGATGCAGGAACGAGAGGAATCGGAATTCGAGATTCGGGATGGCTGGGCCAGCATCGGTGACGGCGTCGGCAGGATTGCGGATAGGTCGTCACTGGAGATGCTCAGTGGTGGTCAACCTCCCGAATTTTGGGGGTGAGAGTCGACGAGAGGGGGTTGGTTTCAAGGCGGATGGATTGCGCTGGGTTGCCGCACGCCTTCGAGGAGCGCGGGTCCTTTTCCCCTTCTAAAATCGATCTGCGTCCAGGCAGCGAGAGTCGGTTGAGCAAAAGCCGATGTCCAGACGCTCGAGGGGAGGGTGAATGAGCGACGATGCGGCGAATGGAGAAGCCCCCGTTGGGTTGGCGTGGGAGAAGATGAAAGATGGGAGGTGGTGATGGTGAGGTACGGAGGAGTTGGAAATGAGCAGCCAGCCTGGAGCCAAAGGCGACGACAGCTGCAACGGGAGCGAGCAGCACCAGCCAGCACCAGCGACACGATGGATGGTTGGATGAGACTTGGTGCATCCTTGCCTTCGCCTCGTTGAAGTCGCCTGGGTGGGTGTGCGTAGTGCACTACACGCACTGGGTCCTGCCTTTAGGGGGTGCTGCCCATGTGCCAGGTCCTCACAGCGACCTCAGGGCTCTGGCACCTCCTGTTGCCCTCTGTCCTTTATTCAAAAGCCAGCGCTTTCACCTGTAAACCCTGGAGTTCCTGGCCAATCGCGGGTCTTGCACCGCCCCGGCCATAGCCCGGCTCCAGCTTAGACGACATATTAGGGGTTGCAAGGCGATTTGTACAGTGCCGCACTGCAGGATGGTGGGCTTTTGTGGGGGTGAGCGCGAAGTGATGGGTACAAGCGAGATACGCCAGGTCAGTGCTAATCACTGCCTAAATAAAGGTACCAGATGGTACCCTGCAGGGGCTCAACGCCATCCCATCCCTACCTCCATACCTAGGTAGATGGGCCTTGGATCCAGGGGCTGGGAGTAACCCAACGTTGTCACATTTCTTGACGACCTCAGTTTTACGTCGGAAAGGCGTAAAAAGAAAAGATGACCGGCCTGCCACTCTATACCATCTCGTTGACCCTTGAACCCTTTTAATTAATCTTGAGCATTACGCAGGTGTGCGTGCCGCTTGGCTAGGGTTCCTCTCGTTCTTCCATTCTCTCCAGATCTTCCTTGCATCCCAAGTGTGGATTCTCCTGGCGGCTGGGGGACCCGACACCAACTGGTGCCAGGCGAGATGGCCGGACCCCTAATGGATGTCACCCCTTTCACATTCAGAAACCGTCGCTGGTGATGGTGGCTGCCGAGTTAGTCCTAGATCTTCTGTAAACACTTGCTCTCTTGAGAAAGGTGGCCGGGCAGCCATGATGGATATTCTTAGAGCTCCATCGACATGAAGCACAGACTACCAGTAGTCAAGGGATAGGCGAGCCCAACGGTCAAACATGTGCGTAGCTCCGGTGTCGTTAGAGAACCTGGATATGTTTCGTGTGCACCCAGGACGAGTCTCGGTCTGTCATCTCACCGTCGGGTCGCACCCGGCTCTTGTAAGAGGGTAATAAGGCAAACACGACTCCAAGCCCTGCCCTAGTAAAGCTCCGGGCTAGTTTTAACTCTCCATCTCCGAGCGTAAAGAGGCCATGTTTCTTCGACATCTGCGCTCAAGTGAGCATTCCATTAAATGGGACCTCTTGGCGACTAGGGATGCACGTCATTGGCTTCGATATTATGGATCCCGCAACCCAGCCGAGATGTGCTGCTGACAGCACGCCCAAAGGAGGCTCCGTTTCAGTCGGCAAAAGGATTCAACGGTGATCATCGCAATCAGATGCTCGTGGCCGGTTCTCAGCCTCGAAAGTTCATCCTGCGCAGCTGCTCAGTATCCCCCAAAGCGCGCTGTAGGCAGGGTTGCTGTTGCGCGAGGCCCTCCGCCCGGACATTAAAACGTCGTCTTCCAGCTCACCAACGTCAACATCCCATGTCAAGGCTCGTTTCATGTTTCCCGCTAATGAGGCCGGACGGAGCGGGCTAGAGCACAGGCCAAGCTTCCATTCTTTTTTAAGCCCCACCCTTCAACCTTCCACCGTTCTGGTTGTAAAAAGGGGAAACCTGGTCTTTGGATAAACCTCAACCATCAGCCCGAGATTCCTTAAACAGAAAGGTCTCCTTCTCGATTCGTGGATGCCCGTACAGTGTTTTCGTACTATGGTTCATGCTGAGAGGAGGGTATTGGATGGCGACCTCGGCCGAGCAAGCAGACATTCCCGCTCGCAACTTTAGAACTCTTCGCGCTCAGGCAAGATCTCCTTTCGCAAGTGGCACCGGCCGCGCGGGTGTGGCCGTCCGTCCTACGGAGATAAGCCGCCGCTAAGGGGTCAATTCAACCTCGCAACGCTGTCTATGTATAGCCAAGAGGCTGTCGGTCTACGCCTTTGTCAACTCGGCTGCCAACTGTATATCCGCCAGGGTCCGCTTTCGAGATGCCAGTATTAGCCTGGACTCTCCCCGTTTTCGAGAAGCAGAACAACGCGATGATCCATGCTGCCGGTTGCCGGATAGGGAACAATGATCGTAGGCGCTCAGACACCCCAGCATCAGGGCTTCGGATAAGCTATTATCGATTGGGCGGCAACTAGACAGCTAGCAGACAACAGCGGCTACGGCTTGAAAGCTGACGAGTCCCAGGCATGAAGTGCCTGAACGAGGGAAACGCCCTGAGCAAATGAGATACGGCATGCCGCAGCCCGCCGATCTGCCAAGCTTGCTCCCGCTCCGAGTCTTGTGAAAGGGGATGCATGAGGGCGCATAATTCGTGGGCGCTGGAGCTAGGTTTGCGCATGTCAGTCTTTCTGGTGGGCTCCAAATCTGTCCGCTGTGTAACCACGAGTCGTGCATCCTTGCACCACCATGCTGTGTACTGACAACTATAGATTTGGAGCTGCCCGTTGGGATATTCGGTCGCTTCATCCAGACAAGAGACGAAAGCCACGTGCAAGGTCACGCGCAGGTCCCCTCTTAACCGTGTCAGGGTTAGCGCTTGTGGCTCGACTGATGCCAACCTAGGCATGTGGCAGTGCGACTGTTGGTCGACTGGGGGTTGGGGTAGTGTAGCGCAGAGAGCACATCAACGTGACATCCATGGGGACCATAATGGGCCGGTCAGTGGTCAGTGGGAGGGGAGACTTGAGCTGAATTGCCGGGGACTCGATCATAGAATGCCGACCATCAATCATGGACGGAATCATAAAAGCATCAATTGTCAACGTTGAGAAGGTGCGTGTCAGGATAGTTAGGAATATTCCAAAATACACACATGACCCGAGGCCTCAGGCACCAGCTCCTAACAAATCATGCTCGCGTTAGAGGGCGCTTGAGTTAGTGAGTGGCCCATCCGGTGTTAGGGATTCCTAATTTCTGCCGTGGACCTGGTCAGCCGCCGCACGCCGACACCACAACTCTTGACCTCATCTTCTGCACGCACTGCAGAAACCTCGGTCGCGGTGCTTAACTATATTTTATGCCCTCCGTCGCCAAGCAATTCGGGCACTCCGAGCGCCTATTCATCATGCCAGCTTGAGCTTTACTAGAATCCGAAAGCCATGACCGCTGTGTCGCTCCAACAGACGTCACCCGCGCCGCATCTGCTCCCCAGCCATACCCGCACCCGCTTCGCCGCCGCGAGCTCCTCCGCCAACGCCAGGCCATCGCCGACCCACGTCCACCACGACAACCACGCGCTTTCCCGCCACGATCATCTGCCTGCGCCGGCAGCATCAGCAGCAGCGACACTTCTTGACCCTCCGCCCGCGATGGCGCTGAGATCCGACTTTAACGGCACCTCTGCGCCCACCGCCGACTCCAATGGAGTCGCCTCTAGGGCGCAACCTATGCTGAATGGTCACCCAGCTCCCAACCAACTTCCAAGATCTGACGACGACGACGATGACCAGCGACCCTCAAGCGCGCCTGGCCGACGCAACGGAAACGCGGTTCTCGAAACACGAGATGACATTGAGCATCACCAGCAGAATCGGCCTGTGAAGCCATTACTGCTCCGGTCAAAGAGTGACTACGCGCGGCCCATGGACGAGCTGGAGATTGTGAAGGACGATATTCCGGAATGGGGGGCCAGACATGGCTTCGAAGATCACTACCAGTCCGAGGACATAATATCAGACCTAGCTAATGTAAGTTGTGCCTCCCATTCAGTCCTCATCTACTGGACGGCCTGCGCGGATCCACCTGAGGTTGGATATTCTTGATATCGACGGCCGGGATGCATGAGCTCTCCAAGACGGAGAATATCCACCACGGAGCCTTTTTCACATGAGGGCATCGCACCTTCTACTCAGCTATCGCCGTCTTGTCGCAGTCGTGAGCGATCAAAGCTCCTGGTCCGGCTCACAAACTCTTAAGCTTAAAGACCGGCACATGCATCTGCGGCATTTGGAGCTTGGATGAACCCACGAAGCTGACCATGACGTATAGAATTGGTACATGTACTTCACGGATAAACGGCACGAGACGACAGGCAAACCCAAGCCTCTTCAGTACGAACTTCAAGACTGGCGACAGAGAGACAGGCTAAAGACAGTCTCTGCGGCCCTCGCAGTGTGCTTGAACATTGGAGTCGAACCCCCCGACCAGCTCAAGACGAATCCAGGCGCGAAGCTCGAAGCCTGGACGGACCCAACGATCCCGCCCATCCAGAAAGCTCTCGAGAACATCGGCAAAGCACTACAGGCGCAGTATGAGACCTTGGCGATTAGAGCCCGCTACAAGCAGTATCTGGATCCTTCGGTTGAAGAAACGAAAAAGTTCTGCATCTCTTTGCGTAGAAACGCCAAGGATGAACGTGTTTTGCTTCACTACAACGGCCACGGCGTGCCCAAGCCGACCGCATCAGGCGAGATCTGGGTCTTCAACAAGAACTACACCCAGTACATCCCCGTCTCGTTGTACGACTTGCAACACTGGTTGCAAGCCCCCACTATCTTCGTCTGGGACTGCTCCGAGGCCGGCAACATCCTGAACAACTACCATAGATTCGTTGAGAAGCACGAAGAGGAGGAGGAGGAAGCTGCCGAGCGTGACCCCAACTACACAAAGACCAACTTCCGGCCATACATCCATCTGGCCGCATGTGCCGTCAAGGAGAATCTTCCGACGAATCCTCTCTTGCCGGCTGACCTCTTCACGGCTTGCCTCACCACGCCCATTGAGATGGCACTCTGGTTTTTTGTCCTCCAGAATCCACTCAAGACGAACCTTAGCCCGGACCGAGCGAAGAAGCTCCCCGGCCGCCTGCAGGAGCGACGTACACCATTGGGCGAGCTGAACTGGATCTTCACAGCCATTACTGACAGTATCGCGTGGACAACCCTGCCCCGCGACCTCTTCCGCAAGTTCTTCCGTCAGGATCTGATGGTGGCAGCTCTATTCCGCAATTTCCTGCTCGCTCAGCGCGTCATGACTGTGTACGGTTGTCACCCGCAGTCGTACCCTCAGCTCCCGGACACTCACCAGCACCCGCTCTGGGAGACGTGGGATCTGGCTGTCGACATGGCTCTGGCTCAGCTCCCCATGCTAGAGAAGAAGGAGAGCGAGGGTCTCGATTACGAGTACCAGAATTCGACATTTTTCACGGAGCAGCTCACTGCTTTTGATGTCTACCTGACGAGAGGCGATGCTATGGCCCAGAAGTCTCCTGATCAGCTACCCGTCGTTCTCCAAGTTCTGCTTAGCCAGCAGCACCGAGTTCGCGCACTCATTCTACTTGGCCGGTTCCTTGATCTGGGCCCCTGGTCGGTACAACTCGCCCTAAGTATCGGCATCTTCCCCTATGTCCTGAAACTGCTGCAGTCTGCGGCTGCCGAGCTCAAGCCAGTCATGGTCTTCATCTGGGCGCGACTCATTGCAGTAGATATATCATGCCAGCAAGACCTGATTAAGGATAGCGGCTACAGCTACTTTGCCCAGATTCTCAAGCCTTCCGAGGGGCTGCCAGTTGTCGATAGCGACGAGCACAAGGCCATGTGCGCCTTCATCTTGGCCATGCTCTGCAAGGACTATAAGAACGGCCAGATGGTTTGCAATCAGACAGACGTCATGACCTACTGCTTGACCCATCTCCAGAACGAGGAGAACCCACTTCTGCGACAATGGGCATGTCTTTGTATAAGCCAGCTGTGGCAGGATCTCCCCGAGGCCAAATGGCGCGGGATCAGGGAGAACGCCTACGTCAAGTTGGCCTATCTCACAAAGGACCCCTGCTGTGAGGTTCGAGCCGCTATGGTACACGCCATGACTACGTTTCTAGGCATCCCTGACCTCACGGACGAGGTGGCCCGCATCGAGGAGTCTATCGCATGGACAATACTCGACATGGGCAACGATGGAAGCCCGATGGTCCGGAAGGAGTTTGTCGTCTTCCTCTCGCATTTCGCAGTCCGGTTTGAGAGCAAATTCCTAGTCGCAGCCTATGAGCAACTAGTAGAGGAGAAGGAGTATCTCATGTTCCCTCCTCTGGATGACGGCCAGGAGCACAAGATGGGTCTCCATTACGCCAGACCCGAACACCGTAACAAGGATGGAACGATAAAGTCGACCTCCCAGGGCTTGTCTCACAACACTGCCTACATGGCGCTATGGAAGCTGGCGCTGGTCCTCAGCGTGGATCCTCACCCGGAGGTGCAACGAGAGGCAACCATCGTGGTCGACTTCATCCACCACGCTCTCCTCAGCTCGAGTGTTGGCGCCCCAGCACAGCTAGTCATGGCCGAGATCCAGAAGCGCGCTACGAGGTTGGCACACCGTCACACACCCAGCGCCAGTCAGCGGACCAGTGCCGCGGGCCCTCAAGTTACGCAACCACTGCCTTCCCCTGGACTGCTGCGCAGGACTGCCAGTCTCCTATTCCCTTCGTTGATGAACACCGAGGACAGGTCAAGACCATCGACGCCGACAACACCAACCCCACCGCTTCCTCGATCACCCTCGCTGAAGCTCACGCACAGTCAAGTACCCGTACCGCCTGAGCAGAATGATTCATCATCATCATTTGCAC
The DNA here is from genome assembly GCA_011320165.1 of Fusarium protoensiforme. Classification (NCBI taxonomy): domain Eukaryota; kingdom Fungi; phylum Ascomycota; class Sordariomycetes; order Hypocreales; family Nectriaceae; genus Fusarium; species Fusarium protoensiforme. The sequence continues at coordinate 20,279 of JAANQP010000069.1, forward strand.
AATATCATCTCGCTCCTGAGCCCTACTCCGGTGCTTACCAGAGCCGAAACTTGACAAAGCCCCCGACCCTTCCGCTCAAGAGCAGGTTCTTGGAATGGTCGATCGAGTACTTTCGTGAGCCACAGATGAAGCCAAGCGAGGCGGATGAGCCCGGAAGCACCGAGTACAACGAGCGTCTCTGGCGAAGAGCTCGCAACGAGGCCATCTTCCGAGAGACTCAGCCGTTGAAACAACAAGCCGGAAGTCACAAGTGGAACAACCAGCTCGGCATCGTTAACAACGGTGCCCAGCCTGCCAAGATGACCTTCCACCAGTTTGAGGATCACCTTGCTGTCGCCGACGAAGGCAACACTGTCTATGTCTGGGACTGGAAGAAGCAGGGTCGCTTGAGTCGGTTCAGCAACGGGAACCCGGAAGGGTCCAGAATCAGCGACATGAAATTCATCAACGAAGACGACCAGGCGATGCTTCTGACGGGCTCCTCGGACGGTGTGATCCGGGTATACCGCAACTACGAGTCTGACAGAGAGATTGAGCTTGCGTCGTCGTGGCGCGCCCTGACACACATGGTTCCCAGCAACGTCAACTCGGGCATGGTGTTTGACTGGCAGCAGGTGACGGGCAGAGTCCTCGTCGCTGGTGATGTCCGAGTGATTCGAGTCTGGTATGCGGCGTACGAGACCTGTGTCATGGACATCCCAGCGCGGTCTGGATCGTGCGTAACATCATTGACTTCGGATCAGATGACGGGACACATGTTTGTTGCCGGCTTCGGAGACGGAGCTGTACGAGTGTTTGATACCAGAAATCGGCCTCAAGAGTCTATGGTGCGCAAGTGGAAGGATGAGTCAGATCGGCAATGGATTAAGAGCGTCCATATGCAGCGCGGCGGGCAGCGGGAGCTCCTGAGCGCCAGCCGAAACGGCAAGGTCAAGGTGTGGGATATTCGCATGGACAAGCCTCTGCACTCTTTCCAGACAACACGAGATACTCTTCGGACCGCGACCACGCATGAACACCTGCCGGTCTTTGCTGTGTAAGTACCTACCTAGATGGAATCAGGTGCCGGGATGGATGGTGGGTTTACAGGGATCGTCGCTAACCAGTCTCGGCAGGGGAACGTCAGCCCACGCAGTCAAGGTCTTCAACCTCGACGGCCATGAGCTCTCCAACGTTGAGCCATACTCGAGTTTCCTGCAGCAGAGCCGAAGCTCGCCCATCTCGGCGACGGCATTCCACCCCCACCGGCCCATCCTGGGGTGTGCCGCTAAGGGCGATCACCATATCAACCTGTTCACCTGCGAAAAGTCCGAGCCGCTGTCCCTGGGCTAGCGACCTTGGGGACGCCGGTTAGGCTTCTCTTGATGCGCTGAGGGGAGGAGGGCCGGTGGACGCAGTTTGATACCCAGATGGAGGAGGAGGAGGCTGGAGAGACGGCCATGCAAAGGCGTGGTGAGGGTCCAGACGGACGGTAATTCGTGCTCTGCATAGGCTGCATATCATATCATATCATCCGGGGTTTCGTTTCTAATACGGGCGTTCAGGGGCAAGGTAAGCGAGGCGAGGGGGAGGCTGCGTGTTGACAGCGGTTCTACTAATTGACGGACATGTTTGTCCGGAGCGGTGGCCTCGCAACGGAGTGATGAGTTAGACGGGGGGGGGGAGGCGAACCAGGAGAGGTGTACGATATTCTTAATACGCACTACCGAGTTGATTGATGGCGTTAGAAGATTAATGATTAGGCAATGGCCATATTCAAGTTCAGGTTGAAGATTCAAGTACCTACAATTTGCTGTCGTCACAGAAAAGAGTTGGTAGATCAATGTCTTGGAGCTTCAACTTCATTCCCATGTCGGCCGGGGGGGTGAAAGGCATCTCCGGAGAGAAGGCGCATTGCCATTGCCATCGGGCGCCAGCGCCTTCCATCCCGATGGGTAACCCCACCATGACGCCGTGGTCGAGGGCGAATCGTCTGGTTTGGCGGGGGCAGGTGCGGCCACAACCCAGGGACCCCGCCATTCCGTCGCCTGCATCTTATTTGGGCAACCACCATTCCACCACCACTTCACACTTTTTTATGCGTCACCTCACTTTCTCCGACATCGACACCGACACAGTCATTGTCGTTTTCATCACCTGATTTTCGCTCCGGTGTCGTCTCCTGCATCCCCGAGCCTTGGTCAATTCGACTCATCTTGACTCGTTACCGACCCTATTTCTTCCTCGACCTCCCCCCCCCCCACCACCAGCGATCGTTCCGCGCCTCGAGCAGAGATACCCCGCGAAAAAAATCTACTCTCTTTCGAAGCAACAACTTCATCATGGCTGACGCCCCTACTGAGCAGCCTACCGCTCCTCCTCCCGCCGAGGAAAAGGCCCCCGCCGCCGAGGGTGGTGAGGCTGGTGAGGCTGGTCCCTCCAAGAAGGCGCTGAAGAAGGCCGAGGCCAAGGCCAAGAAGGAGGCCGAGAAGGCCCGCCGTGCTGCTGAGCACGAGGCCAGACAGGCTGCCGCAAAGGCCGCCGCAGGCAACACTGAGGATCTCGCCCAGGACAACTATGGCGATTCCACCCACCTCACCAAGATCGACGCCGAGCGAATCAAGCTCCGAAACCTTGGCGATGAGCACCTGGGCAAGACCATCAAGCTTCGTGCCTGGATCCAAAATGCCCGTATGCAGGGCGCAAAGATGGCCTTTGTCGAGCTTCGTGAGGAGCGTGACTGGGCCATTCAGGCTGTTGTCGCTGCCAGCCCCGAGGGCACACCCGTCTCCAAGCAGATGGTCAAGTGGATTGGTAGTCTGAACCTTGAGGGCTATGTTCTTGTCGAGGCCAAGGTGGAAAAGCCCCTTGAGCCAGTCAAGAGTGTCAAGGTTTCCAACTACGAGCTGCACCTCACCAAGTGCTATGTCATCAGCCCTGGTCCCCAGGTCCTGGGTATGGGTCTTGCCGTTGCCAACAGACCCGTCACCAACTTCGACGATGAGGATGCCGGCGGTCCTGTCGAGGAAGTCAAGGAGGGTGTCGACAACCTGAGCCTCGAGAACGTCCCTGGTGCGAGCATGGCTACCCATCTCAACAACCCCGTCATGCACAAGCGCGCTCCCGTCCAGCAGGCCATTGCCGATGTGCGTATGACTGTGCGCAAGCTGTTTTCCGAGTACCTTGAGGCGAGAGACTTTGTTCAGTTCGAGCCTCCTTGCCTGATCGGAGCCGCTTCTGAGGGAGGATCCAACGTATTTGGCATGCCCTACTTTGATAAGCATGCTTTCCTGGCCCAGTCGCCTCAGTTCTACAAGCAATATGAGATTGCTGGTGGTCGAAAGCGGGTCTTCTGCATTGGCCCCGTGTTCCGAGCTGAGAACTCCAACACTCCTAGACACATGACCGAGGTAAGTCGATACCGAGTTCCGAGCTTGACATTGAAGGCAGATGCTGACTGACTGGTCTAGTTCACAGGTCTCGATCTGGAGATGGAGATTGAGGATCACTACCACGAGGTCCGCGAGATGCTGGAGGGAGTCCTTCTATACATTTTCCGAGGTCTCCAGGAGCGATGCGCCGAACAGATCGCCCTCGTCCGGACCGTGTATCCCTCGGAGGACTTTCTTCTTCCCGAGCCCGGCAAGGAGGTTCGTCTTACTTTTGCTGAAGGTCAGGCTCTTCTTCGTGCAGAGGGGCCCGAGGAGTACCGCAACGTGTCGGACGATGAGGATATGTCGACGCCTCAGGAGAAGGCGCTTGGCGCGCTGATCAAGGAAAAGTACAACACCGACTTTTACGTGCTTGACAAGTTCCCCGAGGGTGCGCGACCCTTCTATGCGCTGGAGGACCCTGAAAACCCCAAGGTGACCAACGCATACGACTTTTTCATGCGAGGCCAGGAGATCCTCTCGGGCGGACAGCGTGTCCACGTGCCCGAGACACTGGAGGCGCGGATCCGCAGGAAGGGTATCGACCCAACCAGCCAGGGCATCAAGGAGTATATCGACATCTTCCGCAGCGCTGGAGTGCCCCCGCATGGCGGTGGTGGTATCGGCTTGGATCGGGTGGTGGCATGGTATCTCAACCTGCCAAGCGTGCACCTGGCGAGCTACTACCCTCGCACGCCCAAGAGACTGCTGCCGTAAGAAGAGAATTACAGGAGCGAAGCTAGCAGAAGTCGGCTTCCAAAGCCGAATGGAGCTACAGGGATTGGGGATTGGGGATACAGTAGACAGAAAGAGAGAAGAAAGACAGCCAGACGGGTGCGTGTAAAAAGAAAGATTAGCTGGGATCCAATGAGAGATGGATGTAGCAAGTTGAGATGGAAGGGATCAAGCCAATTGGACTAGGTTAGACAGACATATGACATGAATCATGACCCATCTCACCTTACCGGTAGCAGCTGTGTCCCCATGACAGCGTGGGCCCTCTACGTAAGTGGTGCATTTTCGGCGTACATGAAGAGATGACGACTGATGTAGTGCATTGTGTTGCGCTGCGCTGCGCTGTCCTGCGGCATTAGAGAGGGAGTGCGAGGGTTAGATGGAGGGATGGATGCAGCTGAAGCGATGGCGTTGAGCCTCAAGTGCTTTTTCAGGGACTCGGTGGATGACGGCGTTGACAGTGGAGGGTTACAGGGCAGGGGAGGTGGGACACGGGGCGGGCTGTGAAGCGAGTGTGGGGCAGCCGTTACAGTGATGTACCTGGGTAGGTAGGTAGGTACGGAGTCCGTAGGCTACCTACCTACCTACCACGTACCGACGGTAGTTGGGGGGGGGGGTACGTACCCATCTTTGCACCAATCCCCCATCCCGTACTCGGCAAGACGGGTGCCACCTTTTCCGAGTGGCAGGTGCGGACGTTGAATTGTTGAGCGAAGAGTGGGGTTACTGCTTGCTTAATCGAGCCGGAGGGCGGGTGGGATGTCGATTCGGGTGGGGCCGCGGTGGGATGCCGATATTTGGAATGGCAGGATGGATATCGTCAAGTTCCACTCAGCGTCAAGGAAAAACTACCTAACCTAACCTACTGCCTACCTTGGTAACTTAACCACCACGTACATACATAGTACAGCAGAGATACAGCTCTCGGAGAACCCTAGACTATCAGATCAGCGGCTGAGGGCGTGTCTCGGAGGAGAAATGCCGCCTCCCCGGTCCACGGGTTGGGCATCTGGACGTTCGTTCTCTCACTCTTTCTCTGTGCCTCCTCGGCTACACACACATGCATGTGCATAGGGTCCTGAGTTCACAACAACTCTTTTCCGAGGGGGGGGGAGAGGAGGGGTCTCAGGCTGGGACAGGCTCCAGAGACAGGCTCGTTTCAGCGGGGACGCACAAGGATGAGTTTGGGTCGTGGGCTACAGATGGACAGACGCATGCTACGTCGGTAGTAGACGTTACTGCGTAGATAATCAGGGAATTGCGGGAAGTCTACCGTTGCCACTGCAGTGCCAATTCAATGATAGACACAGACTGACATGGATGGGGTAAGAGGGCCACTTAGCTCCCTGACCTTGGGGTCTCAGCTCCAGGATCTACATCTAGTTTAGTCTCCGATCAGTCATCCGAGACGGCATCTCCAACATCACCTCATGGCAATCTCAAGCAGCGGTTTAACAATGGGTTTCCGGGTCACGTCGTTCTTGCAGAGCGAAAATCAAGGTGCAGAGCCGATGAGGGGAGAAAAGGAAAAAGGAACACGAGCACGGCTAAGGCACCAAGGAAGGGCTCAGCCAAGCCAAGAGTGGCCTAGCCCATGCTGCTGGCTGTTTCGAAGTTGTCGTACGCAACGCACCTCCAACTGAGGGGGTCCCTTTGCATTGCAGTACAGGGCCCTCTGGTTTGTGCGGGCGCCTAGGCGGGCGGGCGGCCGACTGAGCAGAGAGCGCAATTGGAGCTGTGCCCTCGAGGGGGGTTGAGGCGTCGGGTTTGTTTTTTTCCTGCCTGTATTTGATGAGCTGGCTGAACAAACTAGAACCTAGGGCGGGGTTAACGATGGGGAATAGGGCCGAACAAGCATGCAGGGTTCCTGTAGGGCTGCTGGGGGGAGTAGGAGTATTATGAGCAGGAGGAAGGGGAGGATGTTGAAATACGAGGAAAGTGATGATGGTGTTGAAGTTGAGGTTAGATTTGGAATAGAATAGATTCCTCGAATGCCGATCCCGTAACAGGGAATACAACACAAGGTAGCAGATAGATAGATGATTTAAACGACAGCCTCTAATATGTAGGTACAGACACAGTCAAAATGATAAAGGATCCAATGCCAAGTACGGCAGAGCCAAAAGGGTAATGTTGGAGAATCGTCTGGGAAGAGATTTGACAGGTAAAAGCAAATAACAAAATAAAGAAGGGAAAAAAAAAAAAGAGAGAATTCCCATGTCATACAAACAAATTTCCCTTAAAGCCGCAGAAACCCATGCGAAGCGAAGATCCCGCATCGACAACCCCATGTGATGGATCACCAGCCCAGCCCAGCCTAACGCAACGCAACCAAGGCCAGGATCAAGCGGCCCACTCCACTGGGCAGCCCAGCAGTCCCAGCGCCAAAAGGCGGGCAGCAACAACAACAGACAAGAGAGACAGGGGAGGATCTAGAACCAGATTGTCGAATGGCGCATGAGGACCGTTGAAAGTATGATTGTCTGTTCCCCATCCTGGGGGAGGTTGACGCGCAACCGAGTCAGTCTTGAGGGGAATGACGCCCACCTCGTGGTGTCTTGGCATTACCTACGTATCCGAGACCGGTGAACAAGAGCTCAGCTCCCTGTAGCTACCCAATTCTGTCCATGTTACCTTGACCTTGCGCTTCCAGTTTCCTCTGTGGCTCTATACGAACGTGGGAGTTTAGGGGGGAGGGTTATAGGAGGAATCCAGCTGTACGATATAGAGGTGGCATACAAAGAGAAAAGAGCGTCTGTATATCTACTCCTTTCGGTACGGACCAGTGCAGTGCAGTGCAGGTCTTGGCCAAGACAACATGAGCGCCTGATAACGCCACCTATGGCTTTTTCTCCTCTTCCTTCTCAGAGAGGCAGCTGCAATGACATGGAAGCAGAGAGACAGACACTGGCGGATGGGACGTGCCGCCCGTTCAACGGCCGCCGCGCCGCCATCTCACATTGGATCGCATCGCAACTGGAATTCCCGGGATAGCGGGTAAAACGGGGTGAGGGTAACCTACAGTAACGTCTGGGCGGGCAGAGAGATCCTGGTGAAATCAAGCGACGACGAATAAGCTATCCAGTAACGTCGGCCGCCTTGCTGCAGCTCCCATCCCCTTAGCTTCAGCCTCGCTCTGGGCGTGGGTGGAACCTTTGCCATCCAGCAATTCGGCAAACCACTCTTGGTGCCCTCCGCGTATGCCATCTTCGGGGCCTTTCTCCCGTCCGACGACGAGCTAAGGCGAGCATCTCTTTTGTCCTGGCCATCGACATTGGTCGAGCCCTTGTTTTCTGCTGGGGCAAAGAAGAAAAAGTGAGCATGGGATATGGATGCAAGCAGCATTCCCTAGGTATGCAAGTTGAAGGAAGATACCGTCGACCCAGGAAAACACCAGGTCTTTACTCTATATCGCCTAGCTCGCAGATACATCACCACCCACGGCACCTTCAAGGCCTTTCCTTTAAAGGGCCCCTCCTTTCCCGTCCTCCCGTGGGCACTGCAAGTTCGTGTGTGACGAGGTCCACGTTGTTGGTTGTCGCTGCTGCCCGTCCCGTCGAGGTACCTTTTACACTGTACAGCGCTCACCGAGTACCTACCTGCTTCTCTCTACTAACCTACCTTGCCTGACACCCACCTCCTGGTACCTGCCTTCCCTGCCCGCTGCAGTGATCAAGCATCATCTCTGCTCCTGCCTTTCGTCCCTCTCCTCCTGTCTCTCCTTCCTCACTTACTCGCTCGCTCATCAACCACCTCGTATTAATCCAATCCCCGTCCAACCAACCTACCTGCCTAGCCTTGACAACTTCATTTGACAACTCCTTCTTCTCACGGCTTCGAGCTTTGACTCTTCTACACCCGTTTAGTCATCTCAGAGCAGAGCCCATCTTCCTTTACACTTACGCGGCCACTCCTCCTCCTCCTCCTCCTCCTTCTCCACTTCCCTAGGTATCGCCAAAAAAAAAACAGCTCCGCCGTCTCCGGTCGCTTCATCATGGACTTCACCGGACAATACAACTTCCCCGGCACTCAGCCCTACCACCAGTTTATGCCGATTCCTCCTCTGACACCATCGCACTCGCATTCTGCCGGCTCCGACGACTTTAATGCATCCCCGCCTGTCAGTTGCTCCCCTTCTCCGCGGTTTCCCCCACTCCCCCAGGTGCAGCCCTGCCTTAGCGCTCCTTACCTGAGCATTACTCTATCAATCTTTGAGCCTCAAGCCCAACCTTTCGTCCGCCGTTTTCACCAACGGTGTGCCTGCATCTCGTCCCTATAAACCCGACGTCCCCCGTGTTCCTCTGCTGACGCCCCTTCTTCCCCTCGTCTAGGAAAACTACGACACCCTGCCCACAAACCACAACGATCAGTTCCAGGCTTTCGACTACGCCTCCCAGGGCTTCAACGGCAATCATCACCAGCCGACGACTGCTTTTCCGGGACCCCCGACCCCTCCTGGCCAGAACGTCTTTGCCGCCCAGGTCCAGCCTGCTCATCAGCAGCAGCAACACGGTCCCACCAAGATCGACTCCCCCGAGGACCAGTCTGCCGCTCGTGGTGGTAGCGAGGAGGATGATAACCTGACACCGGCCCAGTCCCGCAGGAAGGCCCAGAACCGTGCTGCGTACGTCTCTATCTCTCTATCTCTCCTTCTCAGGTCGTGGCCTAGGAGTCCGCGCATCTGCAGTGGTACATCAAGCACTGTGGAGTGGCCTGATCATATGCTTGGCACAAGAGAAATAAACCCCTGAGCTAACACTTTTTTCTCCCAGACAACGCGCCTTCCGTGAGCGGAAGGAGAGGCATGTCAAGGACCTCGAGGCCAAACTCGCGGGTCTTGAGGCGGCACAGCAGCAAGCATCCCTCGAGAACGAACGTCTGAAGCGAGACCTCCAGAAAATGTCGACTGAGAACGAGATTCTGCGTGCCACCTCTCACGTCGGCCATGGTTCCATCTCCCCAGAGCCTACCACCGGCCCGATGCGTTTTAACCCTACCGAATTCTACTCCAACGTCCTCCAGAACCACACCAACAAATCCCCTTCGCACCGCATCGTCACCTCAGATGATGGCGAACGGCTTCTTGCCGCTGGCGCTGCATGGGACTTTATCATCTCTCACGAACTCTTCAAGAAGGGTCTTGTCGATATTGGTGATGTGAGCGAGCGTCTCAAGCACTGCGCACGATGTGACGGCCAGGGACCTGTCTTTTCGGAGCGTGTCATCAAGAGCGCCATTGAGCAGAGTGTCGCCAGTGGCACGGATGACCTTCTGTAACTGGTGACGAAACAGAAGGAGTGAGCAAAAGGAGGACACGGGGCGTATACGGACCTGGGATGATTGATGTGTATCACGGCGAAGGAGGCTGGTCTAGTGGATTGGATACCCCGCCCGCCGGGGCTTTATGGCGTGGCGTTTTATGCTTGTGATTCTCGTTTGGTCCAGGAAGTCGACTGTTGAAGCTCCTTTGGGGGCGGTCAAGGACTCCAGTTGAGGACGTGCATAGCCTGATGATGATATACGACGAGCACAGCGGGTACAAGGAGTTACTAGGGGGGATAGACGTGGATCGTACGGACGACGAGGCCGAGGCCGAGGGGGTTTTGTCTTTGCTTTTTTGTGCTTGGGTTTGTTTATATCTAGTGATATTTGAGTGAACATGTGAATAAAAGCGATTCAACAGTCATGATGATAAGACTCAAGAGCAAACACTTGATCCATAGACTACAATTGTCCACTAGAGAGGTACTAGTGAGATGGGCGAGCAAATCAATGATTCTAGTGCCCAGGAAGCGATACCTTCCTTGAGCGCATTTTAATCCTACACAGGGTTGTACATGTACCATCCATCTCCAACAAGGAACGACAAGACGACGCTGCGCCAAAAACTCCAACCAAAACAAGATGAGAATCATATCCTCCCCTCCTCGTCATGCAATACCGTCCGTCATATAACAAACAACAAAGTCCCTTTTTTTCCCCTCCTCGTCCACCTCTTTGAATTAACGTCTTCTCACGTCTTGAATTTATGTGAGAAGCGAGTAGCAAGCAGGAGCCCAAGCCCTCTAGATATCCATATCCCTTTCTATTCCCACCCGTCCCGTCCGCCTGGTCAAATCACCTCATTTTATAATAACCCTCACCCGCTCTCATCAATGCATCATGCCCGAGGACATGCCAGGATATCCCTTTCGACACGTCTTATTCGTCGGCTCTTGAGCAATTGGTGATTCGACATAATCACAGCTCGGAAGTCATGTGCCAGCAACTCATGGTCCGAGGCATCCGTCGACAAAAGTCCAGTCTAGACACTTAATCCTTCTTCATGCCGTTGGACTGGACCTCGTTCTCGACGATGTAGGGGTGCTTGATAGTCAAGCACCAGATGTCAAGGTAGTCGCAGATGGTGACGATGACGTCAACGACGAAACTGCCATAAACACCGACAGCGGTACCGAGCATCATGAACATGAAGGCCACCTGGTAGACGTTATCACCGAGGGCGCTAGGCCAGCCATATCCGAAGTAGCGCTGGAAGATGGGGCCCAGGGAGTCCATGACGCCAAAGGCGATGGGTAGACCGAGGACGTTCCAGTAAGGGAAGCGCAGGTGGACGAGGTGGGCGGTAATCATCTGGCCAACGCTGTAGGCGTTGACGAGGCCGGCGAAGAGGGCAAAGGGGATAAGATGGCACTCGCGGATCTTGGGCTGGAGGTAGAGGTAGGCGATGATCAGAGACCAGATGCTGAAGAAGGGGACGAGGCCAAGGAGAGCGCCGCGGGAACGGTCGCCACGGGAGCGACGGGCACGGATGACGTTGAGGGAGGACTCGACCGTGTTGAAGACGAGGACAATGCTGCCCTGAACGAGGTACCACTCAGTAAAGGTCAAGTTGTAGACGAAGGACGGAATGCCAAGGTTAGAGGGCACGCCGACGGTCTGGAGCATGCTCTGCTGCCAGAAGTGGGCGCCGCCAACGAGGCCAGTGAAGATGAAGACGCAGACGATAGCTAGGACGCCTTCAACGGGGCCATTGACGATGCCGAGGGTGAGGGTCTTGGTATGGTAGGTCTCCCAGGTCTGGACGTAAAAGGTGAGAAGGGCTAGGCAGGGTTAGCACGTTGAAAAGGAGGTGTTGAGCACATCGTCTTACATGCGAACAGAGTGGCTACCGTCTGCCAGCTCTGGCCCATGTTCTGGGAGGCGGCGAAGATGAGAACCTCAAGCGAAGTGTTGCAAGCATCGACGCCATGATCGAAGAGCTCGCCGAGGGGTCCGGACTGTCGAGTTCGTCGTCTATTGCCTAGGTTAGTGGCTGTCGCAACCCATCTCTTCTCGAATCCTCGTCTCGGTAGCAACTTACGCCTGAGTTCCGTCCACAGCGTCAAACGTCTGGTACAGGAACAAGCCCACGGCCCACGAGTAGTACACCCACGAGGGGCAGTCCTGGTCGAGTGTGGGATTGTACCAGAGAAGGGTGAGGAAGTTTGCGACGACGAAGGAGAACCCGGTGAGCGTGATGAGGTTCGGGGCCATGCTCATGGGAAAGCACTTGATGACGAAGTTTGTGTAGAAGGGCTTCAAGACATATTTGGAGAGCAGCGAGCGATCGACGCTCGAGTACTTGTACTCGCGGAGCGCGGGGAGCTCGCGTTGCCGTACGTAGACCATGGTTGGCGATAGCTTCACGGGTCAAGTTGGAAGAATGATTGCTTGCTCGTGTGTGCTTGTGCTTGTGCTTGTGCTTGCTTGTCGGGTGCGCGGTTTCGGGTCGATCGGAGAAGTGGTCGGTCTGTCGGTCGTTATCGTGTCCTCTTTTTTTCTCCCTCGAGCAAGTGGGTAAGGTAAAGGCTGTTTCTCGTCCGATCCCGCTCTGCAGCTCTTGTATGCGCTGGCTTGCTCGCTTGATCCAGATCCACGCGCGTCGACCGAGGCTGTAGGAAACAAAATCTTCTCTTGATCCGTGTCGCTGGAAGGTACCACCCGCGCTCGGTTTCAGCTTGCGACAAGTGTTTGAGCAAGAGTCCCGTTTACTTATTAAAAGAATACGAGAAGGTTGGCGAGACCTGGTTGCCGTGAAAGAGAGAGATGGATGGCTCACAGAAAGAAAAAAAAGATGCCAGCACGAGCAAAAGTGGATCGGCACAAACTAATAAATGAATGCCCTCCATAGGTAGGTAGGTAATCATGCGCTCCTTCCTCCCCTTTCACAAGACACCATTACCTTAGACTAGGTACCGTACCTGCCATGTCTAGAAAGGGCTCAAAGACGGGAAATTTGGCAACAGCAGCCACACCCACACAACTTCACACCTCACACCATCCTCCCTCCCCTCCTCCTCTAACGCATTTCAATGCGAAATTAACGGGCAATCGATAAGGTCCCGACTTTTGATGGCGGGCTCCAGGTAGGGGGGCCCCTGACAAAACGTCATGGGGAGACCCACTCACACCTCGAGTCAACTTCCATCGTTTGACCTTGATTGACTTCAACTCTGTCTGTAGCACGTAAGTTAGTCTACGGATACGGATGCTGTACCTCTCGTTCATGTGCCATCATACATCACACATCACACATCCATGCCGGCAGCCAAGTTACACCTGGCCATGTGCTCCCCCTGCCGTCCATCTCATGACCCCGACTCGAGTCTATCTCTTGATCTCATCTCGTCACCCTCACGCTGGCCAACCCATCACGTCCATCATCGTCTGTGCACCGTGATTTAAATCTTTTGCTTCATTCACATTCATGTCAGCTAATGTCTGCCGTAAACTATCAGTAAACGAATCAGCCGAGTTGCATTCCCTTGACCCTCGTATCCGACATCTGGACCTAGACTTCCACGTCCATGTCCACCCATATCGATAGCACTAATCCCTTGCTACTCCGTTTTTGTTTTTGGCAGAAGCCATCCATCCAACCTTCCTTTTCGTACTTATTCCCAGAAACCATTCCTTGATACCATCATCGACATGTGGAATAGTTCATACTCGTCCGAGCACACACCCCTTTCCAATCATCACCTTGTCCCTCATCAACCTAAGCCACCGAAACCTCTCGGGCGTACTTCTTCTGCGACTCATCCTCCTTGAACTGCTGGACCTTGACAAAGGCCATGTTGAGCAGAGGCCCAGCAAGCTCCGCCACTGAGAGGTGCTCAATCTTCTCAGTTTCCATCGATCGTTTCTCACCACCCTTCTTGATTGGGCGACCGTCTCCCACCGCTCCAAACTTGCACGTGGGCTTGGGGAACTGAACATCCCATGCGAGTTCCTCGGTCGTGGCCTTCATAAAATTAGCACCGGCGTACCAGGCGCGTTCCACCATCTCGCGCCGCTTCTGGAGCTTGTTGACCGCCCAGATATCGTCGTTGGCTGTGTATCGACCGGTCGAGGCGGCTGGAGTCGGGTTCCAGCAAGTAGAAAAGGGTGGCTGTTGGACGAGAAGGGTATCAAAGGGGCAACCCGGGTTGTCGTTGGCCATACCACATGGGTTCGCGTCTCGCTCCTCGTTGAGCTTGGCAAGGAAAGCCTTGGTAGATGACATGGTCTTCTGGGGAGTGACTGAGATGGGTGCGGTGTTCAGAGAAGCTGTCTGCTTGAACAGGGGAGACTTTGGCTCGTGTCTGTTTTCATCGATGCCAGCCTGCTGAAGAGTCTGTCGTGTGATCATGAGGACATCATCGTCTTCATCCTGGTCGAGATCCTGGACGGAAGCTTGGGGCTGAAGGGCCTTGAAGGTGGACTTGAAAGTCGAAGGGCGATACTGACGCTGGCCAGGAGGACCTGCACTCAGAGGTCGAGGAGCTCCGGGGCCGGAGGCGAGGGTTGCAGAACTGAACTTGTCAGAAGTGCGGCCGCCGACTGCGGCATCGAAAGGCTTGACAGTGTCGAGCTGGATGGCACACGACTTGTCAGGGGGGTTCCAGAATCCATCGTCTTGGGGTCGAGCATAGCCGGTGGCCTCTGCCTGGGAATGTCGCAGCATGCTGGGAGAATCGACGTGGATTTGGAGCGGCTCTTGACGACCGGTTCGTCGGTTGAGGGGGGTGGAGGGTTCCTCGCTGCGCGTAACCGTCTTGTAGCCTTCCAGGGCCGCCTTGGTTCCGCGAAAAAGCGCCTTCTGAGCCCTCTTCTGGTTCGGGTTGGGGTAGGAGGCCAGGTTCTGAAGAGACTTGACCGTCATGTTCAGCAGCGGGTCCATTCCCAGCTCGTACTCATTCTCGCCATCGTCAGTGGCCTCGCCATTACTGAGACCGCCATGCACAACCTCGGAGAAGAGAGAGGCGAGAGGCGAAGGGGTGGCCGAGGCCACAAGACGGGGGACCTGAGCGGACATGTTGGCGCAAGTATGCTCGGTGTCGTGAATGGGGCTGATGGCCTGGTCGAAGGCAGTCTGCATAGGGCTATGCTCCTGGCTCGACGACGAGTGGTTGACAAACTTGACAGGCAGAGACGCCAGGGCGGACTTGGGGAACAAGGAAAGGCCGGCAGTGTGAAGGCCAGCCGTCCACTTCAGCGAGCGGCCTCGACGAGCAGGAGGCTGAAGCGGCTGAGCAGTGCTGGGGTTGTACGGGGTGCCGGCGGTGGTGTAGGTGACCTTGGAAGCCGAAGTGGGCGCGGTCGAGGTAGAGTCGATGCTACCGGGAGAAGAGACGCTATCCATAATGGACTGGGTTGCAGTACAGCTTTCCGGGGACGGGAAGGGCAGCTGGCGTGCAGTGCGAACTAAGGAAGGCTCTTGTTAGATGGATACCGGCCCACGCGAGGAAGAGTAACGGACAGCAAAGTGCCGGCTAGACGCCTTGAACGAAGAAAAAAAAATGTAGGAAGATGACACTGAAATTCCAAGCCAAGGAAGGAGAGGGGGGGTAAGAAGGGATGGTAGCATACAATGCTCCGAAAGAGAATGCAAAGAGGGAGGGGGCTATCAAGCCTTCGTCATTGCTGGGCAAAGAGGTTTCGACCGGCGACGAGGGATTGATGTTGGGGAGAAGAGAAAGAGAGGAGAGGATTTTCATGTCTGAGGAGGAGAAAGGAAGATGGGAGGAGATGCGCGGTGTCAGGCGGGGAGGAGGGTGTGTCAAGGTGAATTCGGGAGAAGGAGCGATTGGGTTCTCACAGGCGGTTGCACCTTCCCTAATACCTGCCAGAAGCCCGTATCTCGGTGTCTCTCTGTCGAGGAAGCAAGGAGACGGAGCAGCTGGTGTATTCGGAAGGCGCACTCCTGAAGAGAGTGTAAGGAAGAAGGGATATCGACTTACGAGATGCAGAAGAACGATGTCGTTCCAACTTTGGAGGATGTGAATGCTGAAGTTGAAGGTTTTCGTGCTTCTGTGAATGTTGGGGAGAAGAAGGGGGGAGAGAATGTTCAATCGAGGAAGGAGAAGTTATACACCCCGAGGGTCCAGAGAGCAGGCGGCCGGGGTGTCGAGGTGCAGAACCAGATCTGAGGTGGAATCTGAGAAGAAAGTGAGGAACTATCCAAAAAGGGAAATATTCCAAACCCAGGCCAGTCTCTCTCTACTTCTAGATCGTTTACGTTTCCCTCACCTCGAATGTCCCCATGTCCGCGGGTTGGGGCCCTGACACCAACCTGCAGTGGACTTGTACCCAGGCAAAATTATATCGAGAAGAACCGTCGAAACAAGGCCAAGAAGTATCAACCTTGACCTGGGTCAAATACTGCGAAGCCAGACGGTGATCTACGGTGACAGCTTGTCAACTTGCCCAGGTTGGTAGCCGTGAGAAAAAAACCTTCGAGGTACATCAACAGTGAATCACATCCACACTTGTGGTGGTGATGCCATCAGCTGGCTGACAGTTCTGAAGCACCGGCAGAGGCAGTAATTGGCCGGACTCGGAACACAGGTGCGACAAACACATGAGTGATGATCCGACAGTAATGTCAAGAAAAGAAAGCACCTTGATGCAATGATTCTTGGTTGATTCTCTCCATCAAACACTCTTACATACAAAGGCTCCCTTGCCATTTGGAACCTATTCACATACATCCATGGCAACCATACATCAACACATGTGACCCTTGTCCTCCCTGTCCGTGATCATTCCCCCAACAAGCGTCTTTTCTACGATAGTTCATGCATGCAGAGACGCTCGTGCTCATAACCACATTTCCGTTAGGCATTTCCACCAGGGCCAGCCTTATCATCCACGAAGTGAATTTCCCGGGCACCGAAGATAACCCGAGACTCCCCGACAGTATGAGTCGAATTCAACCAAGAAAGAAAACAAGAATTTTTGTGTATGCTTGAAACCCTCATATCTGTTCGAAGGATATAAGGTCAGGGGACCGAGGTGCCCGGCTTAGCCACATCAGGTGCAAATCGATGCATCCCATAAAATTGACCAACCGTTCGAACCCCCTCATTAGTCTAAATGTTGACGAAAGGACTGTACGAAAAGAAGGCGAGAGTAGGTATCCAAGAAAATGTGCCCCAAAAGGAAAAAAGGGGGGTCTTTAAAGGGGGGTCTTTAAAGCTATCAAACCCAAAAACGCCTGAACGACCAAGCTGAAACAGAGGCGCAGATGTAGGCAGTCAACACGAGGACCTGAAAGCAAATGCTAAGCAAGGAGGTTCACGCTCGGCGGATTTACTAGAAGCCGCCTGGCGGATATGCGCTTCCTGGGACCATTCCAGGTCCTCGCCCACTTCGCGAGTTTGGCAGCTGGAAATCGGGATTGTCCAGGAGTATGTCTTGGCGTTGCTGCTGCTGGTTTACTGGCCGTCTTGGAGGTACCTGTTGGTATGGCATCGGGGGTGGTGGGTTTGGGTTCCAGCGAGGGTTGATGCCGCGTTGTGAAATAGAGGTGAAGTTGGACCGTTCAGACTCGGCAGGGCTTCTAGCGCCCGGGTTGTTGGCATGAACATCTTCGTAAATGGGCTCGATGGGAGGAGGTTGAAGGTTGTTGTTGGACGTGCCAGGGGGCGTGTTGGACGCAAAGCGAGGATCGACGTCTTCATAATAGTTACTGTTTCCGCCCGCCATGGCCTGCTGCGCAACTGGAGGTGTGTTTCTGCCAGGGAGTTCAGCCGCTGAAGGGCCTGTCGCCAGAGGAGATGGGGTGCGTGGCGAACTGCGGCCATCGCCTTGATTCCATGCCGCTCGGGGAGGAGCATATTGCCTGTGTCTAAGGTCAGTATCTCCAAGTGGACCAGGGAAGGGTGTGGCATACTCATCAGTGCTGTACTTGCTTCCATCGCTCATGTAAGTATCGTGTCGCTGCGGGATTCGCCCCTGTTGCAGGCCAACCATTCCAGCCACATCCGCGTCACTATCCCTCAACTGTCCGTTTTCTCCTTCGCGTTGGGCTACCGGAGCCGCATCCATCTCGATTGCCTGGCCACCTATCGTGGCAGGCTGAGTTCCCGGCAAAGGAGGGGGGGATTCGGCGCGCGGCAGGGCTGAGTCGGGAGTGTAGGCCGTGTATGAGACCGTGTTGACGCTGGGCATCGAAGGGTTCGTCGAGTTGTATCCATTGGAAAGATCCGACGGCTGGTTGTCATAAACACCATAGGCTTGGGCCGGAGATGGTCCCCGCTCGTACTGCCCATTGTTGTATCCAGGAGGTGGCGTACGACCTCCCCTCATGCTGCCATAAGCCCCCCTGGGTGGCGGTCCATATCCTCCTCGGCCTCCTCTGGGACCATATCCGCCCCTTCCAACAGATCCATAACCTCCACGGCCACGCACTGGGGCCCCGTAGTTGTCGTATCCACCTCGTCCATAACCACCTCGTCCACGATAGCTTCCGCCACCTCCTCTCCCACGGGTACTCATGCTTGGCGAAGGTCCTCTCCGACTCGCGTACGGGTCAGGAACATCGTTAATGGGGTTTCCGAACTGATCACGAGAGGGCTGCCTCTGTGGGCTTCTGTTGAAGGCCGCAACCTCTCCCACGCTCGCGGCCTCATTGATTGGCACTGGAGATCGATTCGATGTGGTTCGGCGAGTGAGTGGGATGTTTTCTTCACTGGTCTGGTCGTTCTTCGCTTGCTGCTCAAAGCTCGCGAACGCGGGGAGATTGTCGTGAACACCATTGCCACCACTCACGGTTGGCAAAGTCGGTTGTCTGGAAACGCCCACCTCCTCGGGCGGTTTGTTCTGAGCAGACCTGTTGTAGTAATTTTCGCCGCTCATCTCGGCGTTCTCTTCGATGCGCCTCTGCCGGTCTTTCCTGCTGATCAGCGTGCGGCGCATCGCGCAGGTTACCAGGCCGCTCATGGCCACCAAGATAGTGGCAGCAAGGACCAGATATGAGCCCCATGCCAGGTGCGGTACGAATAGGAGTACATCAATCAAGAAGGCCAAAAGGCAGATCAAGAAGTCGAGGAATAGAAAGATGAACAGTATGAGCAGAAATCTCGTGGAATGAGACGGAGAATGAAGGTGAGACACAGCTGCCATGATAAACAAGATAAGGGTGATGAGTGCAGCAACTGGGTGCACGACAAGGATAGCTGAGAGCGTGTTGCGAACGCCAGAGGGCAAGTCAAAGGCTTGCGGATTATCCCCAACTAGCTTTCCTATGCCAATGTCAGCTTTTTCTAGCAACGACCGTCTTTCAATATAGTTGAAAACTTACCAGTGTCATATCCAATGCCAATGTTGCTACATCCCTTGCCACTCTCGCAGTAGCCAAATACGCCGTAGGTGACGCCAGCGAAGTCGCTCAGCGGGATGGCCTCAATTACGGGAGTAGAAAGAACGGCGAGCAGAAGCAGCGCAAAGGCGGCAAACAGCAGGATCGACAGCGGAGTGGCTGGCCGCAACATGATGGCGATACGCTAGGCGTCTGGTTGAAGCAAGGGAACAACACAAAGGAGCGAGCGGCCGACGTCGTCAAGACGCGGGGACAGGGCAACGCGATGATTCAGTGCTGCACTATTTCGATAATGGTGTTGTCGGTGGCAGCTTCGGTGGACGTCATGGGTCACGAATAATCGTCGTTGGAGAAACGGGCGTGATGGTAGCGAACAAGAGCTTCGCGTAGCTGGTGGGCGTCGGTTTGAAGATGAATCGTCCTTTTTTTTTTTCCTGCAATCGAGTCTGCTTTCCCAGTATCCTTCCTTCTATTGTCGTCGTCTATTGTCGTCCTCTAAGGCTCAACGATAATGCTCGGCTAGGGTTGTAGGATGGGGCGCAGTCGCAATAGCTGAGGTGAATGGAGCTTCAAAATGCTATGAAATAGCCAGTCGTGAGTTCAGTTGAGCGGCGCGTAAACAATGCGCACGCGTTCTTTTGGGGGTGATGGCCTCGGTGGCCGTTAAAAAGATCGTCGTCGACGTCAACGTCGTTATTCCAGGGAATGGAACGACGTTTAGGATCAAGAATGGGTAGGTAAGTACCAATGTCTGGCGAGCAGCGAGGAGGGGATATGATTCCTGAGGTCCATGCCTTGTAATCGAGTGCTCCTTCCAACTTGGCTCTGGGTGGCTTAGCTTGGCGCCGGGGGTGATTGTGGGCGCTAGTCCAGGGATGGATGGTGGAACTTGGAAGAGTGGGTGCGTTGGCCCAGGTCCCAGGGGCACGATTTGTGCCATGTAGAGTGGCCTTGCCCGCTATCGGGACCTAGACCGTTGACGAACGCCTCTAGTTGCGGGCTGCCAGTATCTCTTGCGATCCATCGATAGACAGCTCCAAGCGTAGATTGCAATACCTGACTGTTGCTTGGATATAACTACAATGGTTACTGTTATGCTACTTGTTGCAAGAACTGAGCCCCCAAGGTTCAGCACATGCATAAGCGAGACAGGCTTTGAGTCTAATTTGGCTCAAGTCAATGCCCTTCCCCCATCCATCCATCCTACCATCCTACGTAGTACGTCCCCTCCATCGAAAAGGCCATCCATTCCCCGCTCAGGCACGTTATCACTCCATCCATGGATCCAACTTCGCAGGGCTAGTCCCCTGTCCCACCGGGTCCGCCCCCCGTGGAGCTTCCCTGTTGTAGAAGAGAAGCCCACCAATCGCCCGCGCCGCAGCCGTCATTTCTCGATGTGTCGTACGAACCGCCTCTCACGCGCCTTTGTTCGTCTTTGATCTAATTTCCTCGTCTTGGGCCTGCTCGATCGATGCCGCTATTATCGAGCTATCGCGTTGGGACAATCTCAAGCCTCCCACAGCTCAAGTCTTTGTGGCATCTGGCCGGACCGTTTCCTCCTCCCTCCAGCATGCCTCTGCGAATGCAGATGACAGCATCCCCTCACGGCCTTGACCTTGTCTGAGACGGCGATGGGACCAGCAAGCCAGCCAATTATGGATAACTTGCGATGCTATGTGGTCCAGGTATGGATGGACTTGATTCAGAACCCTACCCACGATGTCAGGCTACCTAACGAACAGAGTCCCATCTAGGAAATTGAGCTATTACCTTTATGATTTATCGGCGTCGCTTTCGCAATGACCTACGCGTCCAGGCTCGTCTCTTCCCATGCGTGATAGAGCTTCATTCTGGCGTCACCCCGGGGTTTGGTCTCCCCACCCGACACACGGCCGAGAAGCCATCAAAGCCAATTGTGCGCTCCACCGACGAATCAATGTGCAACTCTCAGAGTCCCAGGCACGCGGCTCCAATCTCCGGTGGTGACAAGTCGCGCCAACCATTCATGCTCTCTCCCACAGACGCTCTACCAACTATGTAGTATGAATCAGCCTGTGACGGCCCGATGTTCCTGTATGGGCCTCGTCCGTCCGCCAGGATCTTCCACGCCCGCATCGCGCATACGCGCATCCGCCGCGCGCATGGAATCTAACAGCGAACCCATCTTTAGCAATGAATCTCGACGTGCTCCGTCCGCCTGCTGAGACGAGACAAGCTGCATAAGGCTCCACGTTTCGGCATCTGTTGGCGGGCTGTAACAGACTTTTCGAGTTTCAGATCAACCCAATACGAGCACTGCAGCGATGTCCTGCTGCTTGACTGGCCCGCAGGTCTCGAAATAGACAGCAGGGCGTTTATTTGGTGTCCGATCCTAGCGACATGGTTCTCCTTCGGTCGAGTTCGTGAGGCTCTACAAGGGCGGCTGCCAAATATAGTCATTGTTCGATAGCAGTGCTGTTCTGGAGCTTTCCCTGCCCGATGTAGCAACTCTTCCAGCCCTCGGCTGTTCTTGCTAGTGATGGCAGTGTTCGGTTTCTTAGAATGGCCCATATGCATGTCATTCATTCATTCGACAGTGATGCCATACGCAACACTCGTGCCACCCAGTCGAGACATGACACGGAAGTAACATGAAAAAGGTACCGGAAAGTTACAAGGCAGCCCAGCTAGCACTGACAATTCCATCTCCACAAGACTACCCGCAAACAGGAAGCTCTACATATGGTTATCTCTTTGATTGCCCAACCAAAACCCAGGGAGAGTTGTGGCCCAGATGTAGCTATAGGGTAGGTAGCCGAGAGCTTCACGTGATATTTTGTGGACAAATTCCTTGTTACGCGGCAGCTACCTAGGCAGTGGCCGCAGCGAAGCAAGGCCAATTGGCCACTTGACCAAAAGGTCATGACTGCCTAACGCGGTATATCACGGTTCGGCGCCCTAAGGCAACGGAACCGTAACAAAAAGAAGACAGTGAAGAACCTGGAAGCTTGGACAACTGTATGGATAACCAATCGGTATTAGTTCTCCTCGTTCTGTGACTTCATAGGTTATGGTCGAAATACGTCGGCGGTCGATTTGATCAGCATGGGGCCGTGATAGAGGATCATCACGAATCGCAGGCTTGTATATATAGTTAAGTTGATATGGATTCCACATTGATGTCATCTGGTACTGCCGGGTATGCACCGGAAGTAGAACATGCTGCAGGTAACTTGGTAGGTTCGGGCGACTGTTGAAAGGCACTGGGGTCGTGGCTTGGAGTACAGATTACTCACTATCTAGGTATGCTTCCTTTTCTTCACGAGAAACGCACTGAACTGTCCTCCAAACGGCTTCCAGCAGTCACAAAACCACCAATCCAACAACCAAGATATAATAAACACTCTCATTACACAGAGGCGCGGGCTGAAGTTGTTCCGTGGAGCTCACGATCACCTCCGAGACAAGCAAACTTGATCGGTATATCCGGCCCCGCGGACAACAGGTCGCGTGCCCCAGCCAATTCTCCGAAGCTCGCCGGCGATAAGCTTCCTGCCCCGGTCTTTTTTTTTCTATCACGGACGTCATTCCTCCGGACATTGCGCAAAGTCCATCATCCCGCTTCTTCCTCTCTTTGTCTGCCCTTCTACACTCTACACCACACAATTGCCTCTGCGATTGACTGTTCCCCTTTGTCCTCAGCACGACTCTCGATACACCTCATGCTGCGCCGCCTTTAGCCAGACACAACCCCTCAATCGCCAGCATGTTGCGCTCCAGCATGCTTGGCTCCTCGGCGCGAGCCGCCCTGCGTCCCCGGCCCACCGTCACCGGTCCGTACCGAAGATTACAATCCGGAGGTCCGTTCCAGGCCATGCGACCACCGTCGCCGGCCGAGCTCGGTGCCCCAAAGAAGGCAAAAGAGTACCGAAGGGGACGGCGGTGGGCTCGGCGGCTCTTGATCATATCCGCCGTTGGAGGCGTCATATACATCGGGGACAGCCAGATATACGCATCCGGTTTCGGACGATCGATGCGCACCTTTGGAACCGGACTGCTTGTCGCCCTCGACTACAAGCTCAACTTTCGCCCTCAGCCGTTCACCGGGGGCACGGTGCAGGACCTACACAATCGCAACGCGGAGCGGTTGTTCAACCTACTCCGCGCCAATGGAGGCCTGTACCTCAAGATTGGGCAGGCCATTGCCATGCAGAGCGCCGTTCTGCCCCCCGAGTTTCAAAAGATGTTTGGCCGCATGTTCGACGATGCGCCGCAGGACGACTGGAAGGACATTGAGAAGGTGATACGTGAGGACTTTGGCAAGAGTGTCGAGGAGGTCTTTGGTGTCAGCTTCACGGGCAAGGAGGGCATGGGTTTGATGGAGCGCAAGGCCCGGGCCAGTGCGAGTGTTGCACAGGTCCATTGGGCAAAGCTCGCTGACGGACGAGAGGTGGCTGTCAAGATCCAGAAACGAGAGATTGCTAAGCAGATCTCATGGGATCTGTGGGCATTCAAGTAAGTCACTGCCCTGCACTGAAGTCTCGCATACTTTCTGACACGGACAGGACCGTGACCTGGATCTACTCCAAGTGGTTCGACCTGCCACTGTACACGCTGGTGCCTTTCATCACCGAACGACTTGAGCTGGAGACGGATTTCGTCAACGAGGCCAAGAACTCTGCGAAAATGCGCGAACTGGTGAATGCAGAGAGCCGCCTCAAGGGGCGAGTATACATCCCAACAGTGTACCCCGAGTTCACGACAAAGCGAGTCCTCGTAACAGAATGGATCGAGGGTGTGAGGCTCTGGGATAAGAAGTCTATGACGTCGAGATGGCTCGGAGGCTACGGCAGGGGTTCGCCGGGCGCCGGAAGCTCCTTGCCCGAGGTCGACATGGCCGCCGCCCGCCGGGAGCTCCGGACACGGCCATACAAGGAGAATCTTAAGCCGGAGCGTCAGGAGTGGCGGGGCCGCCGCGGCCGAGGTGGACTGGGTCTCTCCACGCGAGAAGTCATGACGACCATGGTAGATCTCTTCTCCGCGCAGATCTTTAAGTGGGGAGTCGTCCACTGCGACCCGCACCCGGGAAACATCTTTATTAGACGGCTCCCCAACGGCCGGGCTGAGCTGGTTCTCATCGACCACGGCTTGTACGTGTACATGTCTCAAAAGTTCCGACACGAGTATGGCACCTTCTGGAAGGCGCTCATGACCTTCGACAACAAGACGATTGCACAGGTGACGGAGGAATGGGGCATCAAGGCTGCAGATCTGTTCGCAAGTGCGACGCTGATGCGGCCGTACGAGGGCGGTGACATGCGAACACACAAGGGGATCATGAAGGAGCTGGAGGGCAAGACGCCGGGCGAGCGACACTATGCGATGCAGCAGCGGATGAAGCAGGGCATCCGCGAGATCCTGACAGACGAGGAGAAGTGGCCAAAGGAGCTCATCTTCATCGGCCGCAACATGCGCATCGTCCAGGGCAACAACCAGTACCTGGGCTCGCCTGTCAACCGCATCAAGATGATGGGTGAGTGGGCGAGCCGCAGTCTCTTTGAGGATCCTCGGCTACCGCTGGGCCAGCGCCTCCAAAACCGCTGGCGGCACGTCATCTTCAAGGCGGTCATGGCCGTGTCGGATGTGGCCTTTTACATCTTCAAGGTGCGGCAGTGGCTGGGGCTTGGAGGTGGCATGGAGGACGAGATGGAGAAGCGTATGAAGGATGTTGCCCAGGACTTTGGCATCGAGCTCCAGCATGAGGTGTTTGAGGGCTGATTGCCTTGTTGATCATTGTCCTGCCGGAGGGAAGGGATTGGCTGCTGTATGATTATGATAGATACTCCCTGTCATCTGTATAAAAGTCCTGTGTACGTTAGTTAGATGGCGAGTTTGGGGGCATTATTCCGCTTTGGCGGAGGCGTCAGGAGAATCGGGATAGAGAGCGTACCCGCAGGTGTTTGTTACAGGCGCTCTGGCATCCATCTCATGTCACATACAAGGAAACGAAAATAGAAACCACTCTTCAGTTCAAACCCGAGGGCATGGCTGACTCCCGTGCTGAGCGCTCAACTTTGAGGTGGGGTTTCAGGAAAGTAGATTTATGCCGTGTCACGGTGAAACCCGCACGGGGTTTTTAACCACCTAGCCTTTGGATATGAAGGAGGATGAACTAGAATCTGTGATGCGTAGCACGAGTGTTGCGCAGAGGTATGTCCTGGTGGGTTGGCGCTTACACAATGTCTTGCAATGAACGACTTGAGGTGAGACCTGTAGATTCTGTCGTGTGGTTAACCGCCTTTAGTCTGTCCAGGGCAATCTCGTTTCGTTTCATGAGTCAAGAGCGTCTGGTTCAAAGGGATCTCACTTGGAGTCCCGACAAGGAACGAGCTTGTCGTCAACGTTGGGCTGCACGATATGTGGAGCAAGCCTGGTGATCTGCGACGATCAGCCCTGATCAAAGTCAGCACAAGGCATGGCATGGCATGGCAGCTAGCTCACTCGACCAGTTGACGAACCCATATCTGATGGACACACCAAAAAGACACAACTCGAAAGAGTTGAAACGAAGGGTCAAGAGATGGATCCCCCGGGCTAGGGTTCGGAAAGCCGGGACAAGGTAGGATTTATCCCCGGTGGTTGCAGGGGGCCTGCAATTTCAGCAGGGCAGGTCACATCGTCGTGTTCTCGGCGCAGGGGACGGAGGCTCATCGGGTTGGTCGAAGAGGTTAGCTGCGTCTCTGGTGTTGCGACTCTGGCTGCTTGGTGTTGAATGTTCAACACGTGGCGTGTTGAACAATGTCTCGAGCTTGAGACTCACAGACAATAGGTATCTATCGGGGAGGTGGAAGAGGTTCAAACCCATGTGCCGTTTCTAGAAAAGCGGCCCGCAGGAGTTGAAACCGAGCCAGCCTTTGTTTTGTTTCTTCTGCCAGATGCAGCATGTGCCCTGCAATGAAAGCCGTTGCAGCATGGTTTGCAGTAGGCTCCATCCATCCGTTCCAACGCGTCTTCTGTGGCTGGCGTCTTTTGTGCAGGTAGGTAGCCGTCCAAGTCCACGTCACGCCAGCAGCAGGAGAATGGCACTTTGCAGTTGAGGCGACGGATACTGTCCTGGTGCTATAGGGGTCCATGTTACCACAAGTGGAAGCTGAAGCCTTTAGCGGCCTAGAACCTTTGTGGGCGGACTGTGGACGGATGCAGTTGGCGGGGTGGAGCAATGGAGTTGTCCATGTCTTTAGCCGACACTTTATCGACTACCGCGGTACCTGCATCAGTGGGCCGTTGAAGCTTGACGGGGAGGTACCTGAGGAAAGCCAAGGCAGGTACGGAGCACATTGGGGCATGACAAAGCTGGAGAGGCCCAAGATGAGGGTATGTGTACATATTCTTCTGCGATATGAGCGTCTCATGTAACCAGTTTTGGTTAATTAATTGCTATTGGATCCGTGTCTTGCACAACTTTAACTGAACACATCCATCCATTGGAACCCAAAGGCATGGGCCCGTGGCGTTAAATTGGCGGGGACTCGCGTCCCCGCTTAGTGCGTTTTGTGCCTCTAAGCACAATCTCGGGGTACGTACCAAAGGTGCGCGAACAGGAGAGAAAACGCTTCTTGATGCATGGCTTAGCTGAAGGAAGCACACGATCTTGCTTCTGGCGATATTGAATTCCGCCCCTTTATGCCTTCTTTACTGGATAACTGCCGTGGAGTCAGTCGGTTCCCTAGGTATTAAGGATTCTGGCTGCCCCCCCCCTAATCCACCATCCATCCGCCATCCCACCCCCTGGGCAAGCTTGGATTTGGGTGTCTTGGACCCTGCGCCGGCGCTAGCGCTGCAGAAGAAGCTGGCGAATCGTATTGCGTCTGGGCTTTTCCCGAGTCTTGTTGCAGAGGGAAATGCGCCGAGAGCTGGCGGCGATCAACGTCTGTCATGGCGATGGCCGTGGATATTAGCCACGGAGACGAGACGAGATGAGGTGGAAGACGGAGGGAGGGCTGCCAGTCTGGAAATATGGCCCTGTATCTATCGAAACCTAAACAGCCCCGGAGGCACCTTGGTTCTTGGACTGTGTACTGCATGTGCTGTCCCTGTGCCAATCGATGGTTGGTGTGTGTGACCATTGCAAATTGTTTCGTGCCATTATCACCCATCCCCTGTTCTGCACCTTCCACGCCCCTTTCCGCCTTTACGGCTTTCCAGCCTTTCTTCTCTGTTTCTCCCCTGTTACCGTTCTCGTATCTAGCGCAGTACGTCGGTAGCTTGGGCACCTCACTCACTTACCGAGTGCCAATCTTGGCCCCCCCCGTCCATAGCTGCCCGCTTTCGAACAAGACTGGTCACAGCCAATCAACCACCCCAGCACACTCGAAACCATTCGAGCTTGGATTCCCCTTGCAAAACGGGGTCTCGCTGCTCTTGGGGGCCCCTGGGCGTTGTCCATTCGTTGCCAACGTCCTCTGACACGCATCTGGTCGTGTTTCCCATCCGTCTCGTAGCAAATAAGGGCTCTACACAACTTGCGCGCTCCCGTCCAGTCGCTCGCACTGCCAGACCTCCACTGCAGGGAAAGCCCAGGCCAGCTTGCACGTCCAACTCATCTCCCGTTCTGCTCTGGCAGTAATTACATCTCGACGCAAGACTCCTCAACTCCAATCGAATCCAACGCTTCGGCCTTGTTTCCAACTCCTTCTCCACCCATCTCTAACGTTCACTATCGGTACTTGCA
>JAANQP010000070.1:0-102459 GCA_011320165.1 Fusarium protoensiforme
AGCAAGGGGTGGGGAGGAAGAAGGAATGATGAAGGAGGGAGGAGGAGGGAGCTTGGGAGAGAGGACAAGAGTTAGGGCCTTGCAGCCTAACAAATCATAGTCACAGATTGCTTCCTCGACGCTGCCGTTTGCTCCCGGTGTGACCCGAGAAAGGGATTCATTAGGTGGGTAGGCACTGAAATGACGAGGTCTCGTCAGATCCCGTGATACATGAGCAACGTGCTTCGTTCTGTTTCCTCCAACCCCTCCAAGGCGGTGTGATTATATCGCCAACACACACTCACTACCAAAGCAGCCTAACACTCAATCACCACAAGAAAAACCTTCTTAACAACGGCCCCAAGAGCGTCTTTTTCTACCTCGACTGCTACGAGGTAAACGCCGTGATCAAGTGAAGCTGCCCTCCACAACGCCCAGATGGCCGTGTCTCCTACGCGTCAAGATGTTCTGAAGGTTCCCTTCGATCCCGAGCACTCCTTCTTTTCTGTCCCCAGCCGTATTGGTATGTATGCCTTCTCCTTCCCCTCTACTCTAGATTAACGGACAGACTAGTGACAGTGACCCCATCCAGCACCGCATTGGAGACTCCGCTCCCACCTCTCCCCGTTCTTCCCGCTATGGCTGTCAGGCACAGAGAGCTCTCTAGATTCACCCGGGATG
Organism: Fusarium protoensiforme; assembly: GCA_011320165.1. Taxonomy (NCBI): domain Eukaryota; kingdom Fungi; phylum Ascomycota; class Sordariomycetes; order Hypocreales; family Nectriaceae; genus Fusarium; species Fusarium protoensiforme. The sequence continues at coordinate 661 of JAANQP010000070.1, forward strand.
ACCAAGAGCCAGCCAAGTTCGTATCCGCCGACCTCGACGTGTCTCGACTCAATCTCCTCCACAAGCATCTCTGGCTCGCTGGTCAACAACGTGCGGCTCGGCCCCTTCATCGCCAAGTGCTCTCCGGTCGAACCATTCTCCGTACCGAGCAAGCCGACCTCCACCTCCTCTGGATCGACGGACGACTCTTCATTAAGCCGTGTCCGGAGTACTTGCTGAGCTACAAGTTCTAGGAGGACTATATCTGCAGCAACGCTACGAACTGGGGCACCGCCGTTGGCTTATTGATCTCATATACCCACCTTGTCAGGCGACAGAGCGATTTGAGCATCGCCCACTCAGAGGGTATCCTTCCTGAAGCTGTCACATGGGAGCGCTGGACAGCTTTAACCAGAGCTGTCTATGAAAAAGCCCCGCTCGGCGACTTCAAGCTCATCAACCCCAGATTCAGCTACGGCGAGCTTCGTCTCGCCCGTCTCAACTGGATCCATCGGGTCTGCTCCAAGACGACAAGCGGCCACAACTTTGCTTGGGGCTACTTCAACGGCAGCCCCGACTACACCTCCCTCTTTCAGCGTAATATTCACATCATCACTGCCGCAACCGTGTACGTCGTCGTGATCCTCACTGCAATGCAGGTCGGTCTGGCAACAGACCGTCTGCAGGAAAGCGTGACGTTTCAGAACGCGGCATGCGGCTTCACCATATTTGCTATCATTGGCTCTATGGGTTCCTTGGCCGTCTTGGTTTTCGTCGTGATGGGCTATTTGTTCTTCATTAACTTGTTTGACACGTTGAAGAAAAAGAAGCAAGCCACATTTCAGCACCCGGGTGAGTGGGAGAATGTGGCCCTTACCGATCTGCGCTGCAGGCACTGAAGAGACCGGTCTGAAGTCTCCCTCGCGACGTACAAGCTGGCTTTCAGAAGTGACATCGAAGAGCCCCCCGAACGGTATCGGGGTTTGATGCCGTCATGTATCAATAACTGTGTCTTTTACTATTGTGGCGAATAAGCTCTAATGAGAGACGTTATTTGTATCAAAAAGAAGAGACCCGCGGCAGAATAGCAGGTGATATTCCTATGGCGTAGGGCAAACTTGACAATGGCAAGATCTTGGGGTTAGTTCGGACTGGAGGACAAGGTTGATTAGCAACCAGACAGTTGATCCTGAAGCGAGTGGCACAGCAGAGGATCCAGTAGATATTACTAGCTTTTCTATAAACGCCCTTTCTCTTTCTCCTGAGACTTATAAGTTGCCTCCCATGGTTGGTAATCTTCTTCAATCATCAGACCCTGAATCTGCCGTCGACGGAGACCGATATTACCGCCATCAAACAACGGATAGCACATGGCCTCATTTAGCAATCTTGGAAATGGCACATCCTTTGCATATGACTTCATGCCCACCGCCTTCATCGCATCTACAACACAATCAACAGCACAATCTGTCGGATAAATCTTGGCCTGCATCGCCATCTCGAGCTTCACCTTCCACTCAACCGTAGGGTCGTCTAGTGTGTGAACTGCCTTCCACACTAGTAAACGGCTCGTCTCAATGCGCATCTTGCAATCAATGAGCTTATCAGCCACGCTTTGGTGTTGGATAATAGGCTTAGAACCACCACGCGGATCAGACTTGGCGAATGCAAGTGCTTCGTCGAATGCTGCGCGCATCGTTCCAACGGCCATCGCCCCGACTAGGGCTGCTGACATGGCAAATGCTGTCTCGACGATAGGTACAGCCTCTCCAGGTGGGCAAAGTAGATTTTCGTGAGGGACGCGGAATTCGGTGAAGCGAGTGTGCGGGCCAGAGGTGGTGATATGGCCTGCGAGCTCCGGCTCCCCTAGAACCTGGTATGCTCCTTTCTGGTTGTTTGCAATGACCTCTGGTGTAACCAGTAGGATCAGAATGAGCAACGCCGGGTTAATATTGGCGTCTTGGGGTTTGGAAGGATCATCGGAAAGCCTGCACACGACGCACGCAAGATCTGCTCCTCCATCACCCCAGCCGGCGCTGTTCGAGGTCCAAAGCTAAGTATTCATTAGTATAGACCAGATAGAAGAAAGAGTTACGAGCCTTCTCGCCATTGATAATCCATTCATTTCCAACCTTCCTGGCTGTTGTCTGGAGACCTGGTGCTCCCTTCTCCAGCCAATTGGCGGTTCCATTCGGCTCCGAATGCATCAGACTGGCGACGGGATCGCCATGCTCCGACAGGAAAGGCTTCAAGAACTTTTCCTGTAGAGAAGTTGTGCCGCCAAGAATGAGAGGCATCAGTCCCAGAGCCGTTGCTACAACTGTGATGGAGACGGCAGGTTCAACCGCGAACAGTTCTTCGAGGACGATGGCGGAGTGAAGAAGACTCTCCATGGTGCCTCCCAGTGGGACAGGGATTTGACCTTTGACTAGGCCATGCCGAACTGCTTCCCTGTAGAATGGACGTGTTGCCTGGAAGCGAGACTTCTGGTCATGATGAGGACTGTATTTGGCAGCAGCGTTCTTGAGGACAGTTGATGCAAACGCTCGAGCGTGTTGCTGGGCTTTCGCCTGGGATGAGGTGAGGGTAAAGTCAATCATTTTGGGATGTAAAAATGCAAGTTGATGTCTGCAAGGCATATTCACCTACTTGGGTTCGTAATGACCCCATTCTTATATAGTCTATTGTTGACGTTGTTTGCGGGGTGGGGGTAATTGATATCCGGCGATGATAACGATCATTGGTACATATCCGATATTGGTGGCTACAATGTAATTCAAGCCAATCATGATTTATTGATACTCAGCCGTATCTCGGTCCGTTCTTCAAGATCGGGTATTGAGCGAATGGAGATATGAGAAAGTGTTGGTGTAAGTCACTTCGTCCTAGACCTCCGCCACCAACACCGGTCCGACTGACCATCCCCTCCGTCATCCATTCTGATCAAATAATCGTCCACATCTGTTATCCAACCCTGCCTGGTCCGGTCCGACTAAGTCGTCCCAGATCCGGCGGCGTATCGGCCGTGAGGGACTCGAGTCCCCTTGCGGGCGCACCAGGTAGGGTCCGAGTAGATTAGGACCCTTCGTATTGTGGCTATTTTGACCGACGAGATAAGGATAAAGATAAAGGTGTTGATAGCAAACTAGAGGAGGAAAACGAGGTATTTATCCCCTCTAATAATAAGGAAAGGTAGTCTCTGATGGTATAAGATATACCTCTCTATATGATTGAGTATCGTCGCGTGGGATCGCCAAGGGCGATGATAACATGGTAGTCTAACGTTTGTTTGCCAGATGTTGTTGATCCAGGCGTCACACATTAATTAGGGACGTAAATCTAAGAATATCTTTTTCATCAGTGCGGCAGGATGGAAGGTAGTCTGATAGCCCTTCTGGCCTGATCAACAGCTAAATCTAGTCTCTATCTCAACTCGGCTGTCTCCTCCCGCCCATCATGACCATCTCCCCTTCGCTTATCCTTGCACCCACGGCTCTCATAACATCCAAGCGGGGCCTGCTGCCTCCATCGTGCGTACTGCGCCGCACCCCTGGCGCTGGAAAATGTAGGACTGATCGCTCCACCCCTTTCAAGCAATTGCTCACCGCCATGTCCACCCTGTCCGAAAACATAGCCGTGCCCACTACCCTCCATAGCCTCTCGAAGGGCGTCAAGAAAGGCTGGGTGCGTCGAGTTCTCTCCAACGAGCCAAACCCTCGTTAGTTTCATGGGCAGCCTGCTCACTAGCATCTTCAATCTGCCGTCAATGTAGGCCCAGAATGCCTCCTCTGATTGAAACCCATCACGGGCATTGAGCCCAGCTGTCAGGTCCACAAACCTATCCACAACATCTGGGAACATTGGAAATGAGCCCTGCGTCTTTATCACTTCAGCCCGGAGGTCCATCTCAGTGAGCCCCACCACCATCACCTTCTCTAGCGGCATCGAGACCTCTTCTTCGAAGCAAAAGTCCAAGTTATCGTAGTTCTCGCATAGACCAAGTCCATGAGCCGCCATAACAGCATGTGCCTCGGTCAGCTCTTCAGGGTATCCTACGCCTGGCCCCAGCGGGAAACCCGGGTCTGCGTAGGGCAGTTCCTCGCACAGATTAGAGCACACCCAAGGTCGCAAACCGGCGTACTCGAGAGCATCTATGAGATCGTAGTCTGCGAGTCCCGGCATCGGCGGAGTAGTTACAACCACCCTATCGAGTGGACTGCTTAGAGTGAGAGCGGAAGTCGCAGCGTCGCGGAGTGAGGTAAACATTTCTGCCAAGGTGCCGACGTCTGGCGTTGCCGGCCTCCCGAGCTTCTTGTTGATGGATCTGCGCCATTTGCTCCATCGGTTCATTGGGGGAGCCCCTGGTGAAGCGACAAGTCGAACCATGAGCGCGGTGAAGTCTGGTGTGGCGCGGACGAGGGCGAGATCCAAGACGGTGTCATTGTGAAGATGTGCCGCCACAGTCCTGTATCTTCAGTTAGTCGACTTGCTTGTTGGTTTGCACAAGGAGGGAGGACTTACCCAGAGGAAAATGAGAGCCCAAACCCTATCCCGGGCGCAGTGTAAGCGCTGAGCGGGACGCAGTCATGTTCCTGACAAGAGGGGAAGACCTCACATGCATCGACACCGAGGATGAAAAAGGTAATAAAATATTGCAGCTTCATAGCTTTGAAAAGGGTGGACGGGTACAACGTGGTCTTGAGTTTGTTAGACAGGCTGAAAAGTGAAGTGATGGGAAAATACGAGGTGGAAGTTTTAACGTATGATACTTTTAATATAGATAAGGGGGCTGACTAAGTTATTTATTTCCTTGTTGAACTGTGGGCGGGTGTAGCCCGTGCACATATCCCAACTCAAGAGATATTCTCGGCCTTGGGTTGGACGATTTATCAATGGCTTCGGGGGTATGTAAAGCTATCTCAGCTACTATTGTCTTTAAGCGTACCACTAAGTAGAGAATGTTTTTTATTCCTCGAGGCAAAATAATGATTGACTATAGTTAGGTAGGCTAGATATAAAGCGTCATGTTTCCCGCGCATGGTTTTCACAGTCTATCCACTAGAGAAGCTGAACAATGAGGTCTAACTCGACAAGACTATTCCACCCATCCTGTTTCAGGGGCCAGTTGATTCAGCAAAGCGCGTGTATAATCAAGTCAGCTACTTAAGCAACCGCTTAGCAGGTGTCGCTCTTGCCGTTGCCGTGGTCCTTGCAGCCGCCGGGGCAGAGCTTGGTGTACCGGATGTCGCCGTGCTTGCCGCCCTCGCAGTAGAAGAGGGAGTTCTGGGCGCGGGTAAAGTCGTTGGTGGGCTGCCCGGCCGACTTCAGGGCTTTGTTAATCTGGTTGCTGTAGTCGCCTTTCTACTGTTAGTATGGACCATGCATGGCTTTGAGGCAGGCGTTGAGTTGGGCTTACCGATGTTGAGGAGGGTGCTGCCGCAGTAGCTGATGCCAGTCTTGCAGTTGCGAGCCTCGCCGAGAGAGGCGAGGGCGGCGGTGAGGAGGAACATGGGGGCAGCGATCTTGACCATTTTGGCAGTTTTAGGGGGTTGAAGTTGGTTGGTTGGTTGGTTGGTTGGTTGGAGTGTGAAGTGGTTTGTTGAAGTGATTGGAGAGGCTTGTGAGTGCTGATTGATGAGAGAGGATTGATGAGGACGGAGGACGACTTATATAGTTTTAGATCTCCAGTCCTCCTTGCCTTCGCTGCCCCATCCTCACCGCCTCATGATGTCTCGGAACAGTCTATGTTGATCTCATAAAGATTCAGGCTGGACGTCAGCAGAGGGCTGTGTTGCACGATGTGTCATCATGCTCCTCGTGATGGTCCTTGGTGATGCTGATGCTTGACTCGAGTCGTTGCACAGTCGTCCCGTTTTAGTCAAGGGTTTGCGACCCGACGATCCATAGTCTGTCAGTTCGGTGAAGCATCAACGCTGGTTGGCTCTCGATGTTGAGTCCTGGGTACACGTTACGGGAAGTAAGCCGTATGTCTCAGCTGAGGCAATAAGTTGGATGATGAACAGCTGAGAGGCGCCGGAGCGGAGTCACGACGTGGAGCAGAGTGGTCAGGGTGAACAAGAAACAAGGCCAATTGGGGCCTGACGCTTGGCAGAGCTCAGTCGGATGTCGGATTCCGGAACCAACGGGCCGAGGGGATCGCGGAGAATTCCCATGCAGGTCCGGCTAATGCGGCGGCCAAGAATGCTTAATTCACCAAGGGTGTGAAGGCTGAATTGCCTGGGCGGCTCCTCAACTTGGGCGCATAAGCCTAGCTGAGCGGATTCATATGCAGGTCGCAACAATCTAGTCTCTCTTGGCCTGCTGACGGCATCCTTCCCGCTTTATCTGAGACAACCGCAGGCTTAGCTTACTGATCTGCCGGCTTCATCGCGTTGCCCACGCCCCGTGCTCCCCGACGTCCCGGGGCCTTGACGTCGACTTCCCGACCTTTGTGTTATCAAAAGTACATTTGGCCTCTTGTAGGGGATTTCTCAAGCAAAGGTGTCGCGTTACTCGGGGGGCAAAGCTATATTGACGATCCACTAGCTGATTGACGTCTAATCAGTCTCTGCACTGCAAGCCTCCAGGTGCTGGCATCACCAGAGTTGTAGCTACCGGCATAACAGACAAGGTTTTTCTATTACTAAATGGGTCTCCCTTCAGCCAAACCTTGACTATCGTTGCCGTTGCGTGGCACAAGAAAGAAATGGTAACATGAAACATTAGAATGAGACACTGTCGGGCAAAGTGAGCATAAGCATAGTAAGCCCTACGTACAAGTTACCAAAGCGGAACTTTCATGCACACACGGCTCGCAAAGAACAGTTCCGTCCCTGCAGGCTTTGCAACATCAGGAGATCGGGCACCTCAAAATTCTTGATACAGCTTCGCCACATAAGGGTCCATCTAGTCCCTTCTTCAAGATGCACATACCCTATAGGTTTGATGTGATAACAAGAAGATTGAGCTTATTGCAGTGTTTGTACGTAATGGCTCTTCGTCTTGAAAGGCCAGTAGGCCCATGCCATCCTAGTATTTGTGAGATGCATGAAAGCGTTTGTGATCTGAGGCGACCATACAGACTGGAGCACCCAGCGCTTTCAGAGCTTTCGGTCAGCTTGGGCGACACCCATTATTGCACCACTATAACTACCTAGGTGGTGCGTACGGTCAACAAGAGACACCTTTCGCAATCAGACGAGAAAGGTCGCGGTACATAAGGTTGCCTCACACACATCAGAGTGGGCGAACTGAAGCGACATCAAAATAGGAGTGGGTATCATCCTTGATTAGGTAGATGGTAGTCATGAGTGAGCATGGTATAGGAGCGTACCATCTACCGAGTCTAGAACTATGTCTTTGCATTTAATGTACTTGTAACTATTTATTCTTAACTGCACTCTTTGCAGCAACTAAATCAGCAATACTCACGATGGGCACGCCGCCCATAATATCACCAATAGCCACCGCGGCGCTAAAGTCCCTGCCAATCCAACTCCTCAACTCAACAGCCATTAGAGAGTCCACGCCGTAGACGGACAGGGGCTTGTTTGGCTCGATATCTTCGGGAGACATGGACATAGCTCGCGCCAGTTTGGCTGCCAAGGCACGCAGAATGATCCCTGTGCGGTCGGTTGGGTTGGAAGACTGGCGAAAGAGGGCTGCTGCTTGGTGATCGACGTCACGGCTGCTGCTTCCCTTATCAGCCTGTGCTGGGGAGCCTGGGAGGCTAGAAAATGCTCTGAACAGTGGTCGGTTTAACCAAGCTGGAGGGGTCTGGCCTTGGCCAAGGATATCAGCTGGCGTCTTCAGCCCGAACAGGACTTGGCCTTCAGTTGTCAGCGGGGAGTTTGGATCGCGGCATAGTGACAGTAGAGCCAACAATTCGGCTTCGTCGATCTGTTGCATGTCGTTGGCCTTTTGCCGTTGGCGCTGATAAGCTGCTGTCTCGGATACGATGCCGACATTGCGCATCCAGCCGATGTCGATTGACAGGCCTCTTTGTCCTTGTGCAGTGCGATGACGGGCCAGGGCATCCTGGAATGAACAGCCAGCAGCGTAATTTGCGCTGGCCATCTGGCCGATGACACCAGCGAGAGACGACAAGAGGATGAAGAAGTCGAGGTCTTGGGGTAACAGACGATGCAAGTTCCATGATGTCTGTACCTTGGTCCGTACGGCCAGATCCCATTGTGAAAAGGTCATGCTCTGGAAGGTAGCGTCTTGGAGAACCATGGCAGCGTTGATGCAGCCCTTGATCGGCGGCATGGTCTTTGCACAGTGTTCGAGAAGAGCGACGAGACTTGACTCGGAAGATACGTCGCAACTCGTGGTAGTAACGTTGACTCCCCTCTCTGTTAGTTCTTCGACGAGTTGTGTAGCTGATGAAGACGAAGGACCCGAGCGAGAAGGAATGATCAAGTGCTTCGCTCCACGGTCAACCATCCATCTTACGATGGCTCGTCCGAGACCTCCGAACCCTCCGGCTACCAAGTAGGAAGACTGACTATCAAACCTCCAAGACCGGCGGTCTTTGGTGAATGCCTGCAGATCATTTATTAGTGACAAGTTCCCGAATTCTTCAACCCGTTAGCTTACCTGGACCATGTCGTCATCTTTTGCGCGGATGACTACCCGACAAGTGTCATCACCGCTTTGTAGATGTTTGAAAGCAGACTCCGTGTCGGAAACGGAGAATATTGCTGTCTTTTGGAGAGGCAGCATCTTCCTGCCTGCAAGCAGTTGAACGGCGTTCCCCACCACGCTGGCCATGGCGCTTGGCTTCAACACGAGAAGATCAATAGTGGATAATGTGACATTTCTTGGGAGTTCCGTCATGGATGCCATGGTGCTATCCTCGGTGTCAGAAGATGCGACCTGAATCAAGTGTCCGCCCGAGGCGATGCACTCAAACGACGCCCTCAACGTATCCTGGCTCGCGTCGGGGTTGAAGACCAAGTCAGCACCTGCACCGGCAGTGGCTGCAAGCACTTTTGAAGTCCACGTAGGGTCTCGGCTGTCCAAGAGATTCTCTGTAGAGATCCCGAGGGTTCTGGCTAAAGCCGGTCTCTCACCAGAAGATGAGGTTGCTGCAAGGACCCTAGCCCCTTGTGTTTGGGCAACCTGGACTGCCATTTGACCAACGGCACTGTCCACAGAATGGATCAAGGTAGATTCCCCATTTCTGACTCGAGCGACTTGAACAAGACCATGAACAGCCGCCGTTAGCGGACCGATGTTGAGAGCAGCAGACTCAAAGGACAGAGAATCAGGGAGTTTCACTGTTGCTGTATCCTTGGCTCGAGAGTACTTGCGCATGCCTCCTTCAGCCATCATAAACACATGATCCCCTGGCTGGATGGAGGAGTCACAGTCAGGGCCTACCCGAGTGACAATACCTGCACAATCACACCGCAACGGCAATTGCGGGCAAGTAGCCGAGACTTGGATGTCTTGTCGGTTCAGGCCCCAAGCCTTCGCCTCGATCTCAACCTCATGAGGGCCCAGTTCGGTGTCGTGCCTGGCATCATGTACAAGCCGAAGAGTCTCAAAAGAGCCATCGCCTCCCAGAAAAACTTGCAAGGCTTCTGAGTCGGCCCATTTCTTGGCCTGGACCCGCGGAGAAAGTAGAGACCCAAGTGTAGCGTTGTCACAAACGTTTTCCACAGCCCGGCCAGTCAACACAAGGCCATCGCGGACAAGATATTCGACCTCTTCAGATTCAGATGGTCCATAAGCTTGATGGACGACCTTCCCAATAAGTTCAGAAGCGACTGAGAGATCTGCGTTGTCCGCAATTGTGAGGGTAACAATGTGGCTATCCGCCTGCTCAGCTCGGATAGAGCGAAGAAACCCCTGAGCAACGCTGTACTGACAATCTTCAGGGCTGTCGATGCCAGACGCCGTTGCCCACAGAAGTCTGGGCGCCTCATTGATCAACAGCTTCAGGCAGGCAAAGCCTTCTTCTGTTAGTGCCGAGAGAAGAGGCTTGTTGTAGGCTTCGTAAAGGCAGATGACCGTATCATTCCGAGTCGACTTATTGAACGAGCTATTGAGTTGATCCACAGAGAAACCACAGATGACTGACTCCTGAGAGTTGTCGGGATCGATGTTCGCAAGCACCGACTTGGCTAGCTCCTGTTGTGTCGAGTTCTGATCCTCGACGACGAGGACGAGGCGACCCGATGGTGGAACCAAGTTGGCCGCCGCACCCTTCTCGTCAACAGCAGTCGAGACAATGACGCTCATGATATGGCAAGGGTCATTCTTGTAGTCTCGAATAACAACATCATTCCCCGAGAAGCCATTCTCCCGCAGACACTTGTCCCACAAGCTCTCAGGGACAGCGGCAGAATGAGGTCGCCATTCTTCGCGCGCAACCCACCAGCCCGGTAGCAAGCCAGCCATGAAGTTGGTGGCGATGTCGTCCGAGTTGATGACCTCAAGGAGGATGAGCTGGCCTCCAGGTCTAAGAGCTTTGCGGACATTCCTGATTGTGGCTTCGAGGTCAGGAGTCGCGTGGAGCACGCAGGCAGCGACAACAATATCGTAAGATGCCGGTTCAAAGCCCTGCTCCTCAATACCTCGATCTAGATCTAGAGTCTTGAATGAAAGGCGGCCCTGACTCTGAAGATCGGGCCATCGACCCATCGCTCTCTCAAAGAAGGCGGGTGAGATGTCGGTGTAAGTGTACTCTGCGAAACTAGGGGTCCCAGTCCGCTTCTCGCGCTCTTCCAGGGCTGTGAGAACATGGGTAGTCATGCCTCCTGTACCAGCGCCGACTTCTAGAATGCGTAGTGTTGGGTTCTCGTGGGCGGCCAAGTCCAAGATAGTGCCCAGTCTACCATCGGCGCAGAGACACTGGAAGAGGTCGGCGTAGAAGATGTCGGCTAGGTTGGACCCGAACACAACTTGGAGGGGGTCAACTTCTCCAGCCAGAATCTCAGGTAACCTGTGGGCACAAGCCGTGTATACCTTCCAGGCCGGAAGGACCTTTTCGATGTGGGAGAGCTGAGCCTCGACTTGGTCGTCGGTGATGCCCTCACTTGCTTGGATCTTATCAGGGGACATCTTGCTGACGTGGTGTTCTATCCACTCGACGTGACAGCATAAGCTGTTGGGCACTTTGGTCCTGTCCAAGTGTTTGAGGGTCCGGGCAGCCACAAGGTCCAAGGTTGAGCATAGCTGAGCGTGGTTTGCTAGAATGGCCGTCTCATCCCTGCTGTAGGTGTCGGTACGGCAGAGCTGGCGAAGTCGCTCGGGATCCATGAGGCCTAGCGCAGGCTTCCACTCAATTCGGTGGAGGAGCTTCTTCCCTACCTCTCCCGTGCTCTTACTCTGGCCCGTCGCAACAGCCTTGCGAATATTGCACAGAACAGACCCATCGTCGGCCAGGGCATACACCGAGCCTTCTTCCCCGTAATCAGAATACGGTCTGTCGATCTGATTGCAACAGGACTGAGACAGCCATCTGATGGAGCATGTATGTGAGTGTTGCCAGCCTGACGCCGCGAACCAGGCGTCGACCAAGCGTATGGGAGTGTTGCTGGAGGGTTGCTGGCCTGCACTGGCTCGCAAGACGTGGAACGCCTGATCCAGGATGGCAGGATGCACGAAGCTGCTTGTCCGGTATCTTGGCTTTGCCGCATCGATACGCATCACTGCAGTTGTGTTTCCATCCCAGCGTATTTCTTGGCCCAAGCGAAACGAGTCACCGTACTGGAGACTGTTCCCTGCAGCGTTGCTATAGAAGACCTGCGAGTCGATGGGTCGGCCAACAGACTGTGCCAGTCTAAACTGCTCCCGCACATGGTCATTGCTGAGGCGTCTCTGCTCTCCCGTTGGCGATTCTTTGTAGTCGACTTGAATGATGGCACGAAGGCGTTGTGTCCACTGATCCTCGGCGTAGGAGTAAATGGCGACTTCAAACCAGCCAGTCTCGGTCGTGTGCTTCGGGCGCAGATGTACTTCTGTCTCAACCCGGTCCTCCCAGGCATCTTGAACAGGAATGAGGCCGAAAACCTCGACAGTCTTGACGTGATATCCTGCTACATCTCGGTCGCTAGGTACCATTTGTTGCACGGCCTCGATCGCCATAACCAGCATTCCCGCTGCGGGATAGAGCACCTTGTTGTCGACCTCGACCACAAGTTAGCACAGTTGTTTTCTTGTAGGAGTTATCTTACCTTGTAGTCTCCAATCCAGGGATCGGTTTCGACGCTGAGAAAGTTTCTCCATCGAGGCTCAAAAGGATTCCAGTCCGACGCTCTCACGCCGAGCGTCTCTCCTTGGACTGTCCCACGAAGCCGAAAGTCTCGACTGATTCGAGACTCGCTCCAGTAGCGCCGTGAATGTTCAAACGGATACTTTGGACAGTCAGTGAGGAACAGAGTCTTGTCGTCTGGAGACTGCTGGTTGGCTGCAGGCACGGCGACAGAGTGCCCAAGGCTGAATAGTTGCCCGACGAGGCTTAGCACCGTCTCCACCGCAGGGCGAGAACGGTGAAGAGCACTCGTGTACCTGATGTTTTTGGCCTGATTCTCTGTCTGTTCAATAGTGTCAAGTGTAGGTCGACGAAGCGCTGGGTGAGGGCCAACCTCGACCAGATCGGTGATACTTCCAAGACCCAACTTGACCTTGGACGTGCCCTCGACGAGATGTTGCACGGCATCGGCGAATCGAACAGGGCATACCATGTTGTCAACCCAATATTCCCCTTTGCATAGCTCTTCCGGGCAAACGCTTTTGCCATTGACTGACGAAACCATGGGAACACGGGCGACGACCTTGGGATCTTTGCTCCCAGCAGGGTTGAGAGCACTTATGAGAGAGAGGTACTCGCTAGCAATTGACATGACAGACGGAGAGTGGTACGCAACCCCTGTCTTGAGCTTTTGTGCGAATATGCCGTCCTTGTCTGCTTGTTGTTTGATCTTGTCGATGATATCTTCGGGGCCTGACAAGGTGCAGTTCAGTGGACTATTGACGCAGGCAACGCTTACCAGAGCGACGGGTTCTACTCCAAGGGCTCCACTGAGATAACCCGGCACACGGTCCTCAGCGATGTTGATCGAGATCATGGCCCCAGGGTACGAGGCGCTGGCTTCGCGGAGCTGTCCGGCCAACTGACCACGGAAGTAGGAGACTTTGCAGGCGGATTCCAAGTCTAGTCCACCCACAGCATAACTTCCGGGCATGGGTTAGTATGGTCGACGCGTTCAAGAGAATGAGTGAACCATGACGTACGCTGCGGCGATCTCGCCTGAAGAGTGTCCCACGACAGCCTTGGGTCTGATCTCAAGACTGTAGAGGAGTTCGACTAGGGCAATCTGTATAGCGGTAGACAGAGGCTGACTGTAGTCGGGTTTGTTGATGTTTTCACTTCGGCCGAGTTCATCTGTTTAGAGAAAGTAAATATTCGCTCCATCAAGATGTCTCGGAATGGCCTTGACTTACCAAAAACCGACCAGTTGCTGCCAAAGTTGCCGTAAATGCCATCGATTCGCTTCAGAGTATCGAGAAAGATGGGATATTGGGTGAGGCCCCTTCCCATATCAACATACTGCGCCCCCTGACCGGTGAAGATGAACGCAAGCCCAACATCAGCCGAGCTTCTCACTGGCTTTTCTGGGGATAGCCGTTGGGCTTGGCCATCTTCAGGTCTGTCCGAGGCAATGGCAAAGCTTCTCCACAGCATTTTGCTTCGACGAGCAGCCAAGGTGTACGCCAGATGATCCAGCCTCAAGGGTCGCCCCGAGACATGATCTTCGTAAAACGTATCATAGTCTTGCAAGACACGCTTGACTGCTCTCTCGCTAGCCGCAGTCCATATCAGAAGCCTTTTTTCGTTGCTCAAAGGTGTGTTGGCCGTGCCACGAGAGGTTCCGTTGGCGCGAGCTGTTGGTGCCTCCGAGGGTGTTTCCAGCTCACCACTGCCAGTCGTGTAATGTCGTCCGGGTAGGTCTCGTTCCCGCAGATAATGAAGGGCATCTTCGAGTACGACGTGCGTGTTGGATCCTCCAAATCCAAACGAGTTCACCGATGCGCGACGCAGGCCCGAGCATGGCCAAGGCAGCTCTTGGGTAGGCACCTTCAAAGTATCTCGATTAGCAACCTAGCATGTACAGCCAATATCCTTTGGACAAGTTACCGTGATATTGTAAGACTCGGCGTCGATGGCAGGATTGATCTTCTCGAGAAGGGCGTTGGGAGGAATAACCCCCCTTTCCAAGATCACTAATAAGAAGATTAGCTACTGCCGCAGTCGAGGTACGGCAAGGCCAAGAGAACTCACAAATGCACTTGACAATACCAGCCAAGCCACTGGCTCCTTCGAGATGCCCGATATTGGATTTGATAGAGCCACTCCGATCCGTCAGGGCTGCTTTCGCGTAATTGACGAGGAGGCGAGGATCGCTTACATGTAGAGAGGCTCCTCGGCCGACCGACTTTTGCGGAAGCTCCGACCTATCGCTTTCACTTCGATGGGATCGCCCACAGCTGTGCCGGTACCTGGGTCATTCCGTAAGACAATCGTGTTGGCTTAGTTGCGAGATCATGTCGCCTACCGTGTGCTTCAACATAGCGCGTTTGGTTGAGAGAAAGACCCGCTTGCGCGTAGACATGTCGAATCAAGTCTTCCTGTGCTTGTGAGCTCGGCTGAGTGAGCCCAGGTGTATGTCCATCTTGGTTTGATCCAGTTGATCGAATAACTGCACGAATAACATCACCGTTTTGTAGAGCCAGGGGTACGGGTTTGACAACGATGGCGATGATGCCTTCTCCCCTCCCGTACCCATTCGCTCGGTGGTCAAAACTTTGGCACAGACCGTCTGGAGACAGGAACTTTTGAGCGGACAATGCCTGGAACATTGCCGGGTCAAGAAGAAGGTTGGAACCAGTGACAACGGCCTTATGAACGGACATGGATAAGTTATCTCACCAGATACGCGGGAACTGGAACACATACACAGGTAGCATCACCACTATGGATGGTCTTGCAGGCCATGTCTACTGCCGACAAACTGCTCGAGCAAGCCGTATTGACATGGATGCTGGGCCCTCTCAGGTCAAAGTACCAGCTGATGCGGTTCGGTATAACGCAGGCAACGCTACTCCCAGTGACGGCCGTGCGTTCCGCATTATCAGGGTCCATGGCTATCATCTTGGCGTAATCTTCCACCATGGAAGCAGAGAAGACGGCTGTGCGGGAGCCTCTGAGGCTCTCCACTGGAATACCGGCTGCAAAAACCAAGATCAGTTGGATGCACTCGGGCTTGGGCAATGTCGCTTACCCTTCTCAAATGCATGGTAGGTCGTCTCGAGTGTCCAGCGTTGCATCGGGTCCATGGCGGCAGCTTCACTGGCCGTGACGGAGAAGAATGGAGCATCAAATAGACCCAGATCTTCATTGATGAAATGACCTCGATGGCCGTGAAACTATCATAATGAGCTGTGCACACTGTATATCCATACTGCTGAGAGACGTCGTACACTATGATGCTTATCGTTCACGAATGAATCAGAGTCGATACGAGACTTGGGGCAGTCCGTCATCAGGTTGCGCCTTTTCGAAAGGACGTCCCAGAGGCTACAGTCGTCATCAACATCTTGGGGCAGTTTGAACGAGTACCCCACGATTGCGATGTCGTCTGCGGGTGCCATCGTAACGTTGACGTTGAAGAGCCCACTCATCAGTTTGAGTCAGGGACTTGGTGAGACGGCGAGGTGCTAATGATCCGAGACAAATACCAAACTGTTGCAAGGAGACGCGAAGATACACGTCAAAAGATATTGTCAGGATCCATGCTCTACGACGTGATATCATGTATATAGTACTCGATAATACTTGGTAGTATTTCGTCCTGACCTACGCGGTGCATCATGGCGGTGAGAGACGTGCCCAAACCGGCAGTCCGAAGCTAGGATCGGCCCGTCCGTCAACGGTTGGTTCCAGCCAAGGGGCAAGGAGACGGATCTGCAGGAGAATAATAAGGTTATGACCATAGATGAAGTGGCCCCCTGACCCCTGGCTACGGAGACAACAACAGGGTTCTTCTCTTCTCTCTCTCACCCTACCAGGGCCCTGGCACTGTTGGTCATCATCCACTCCGTGCCTCTGAGAGTGCTTCTCCTTTTGTTCTCGGCACTCGGTCACCCAGTGCATGGGGTAAGTAGATGTCTCACACACGCCCCCCTTTGATGCCGACGTTGAGCCACGGCGGAGGAGGTTATTGCTCCACCAAAGAAGAAATATGGTTTCGGAGAACCTCTTGGCGGGCCGTCTCTGATCAAAAGTCCCACAGTCAGGAACTACGGGTATTATGCCTCAATGTTGTCGTTCGTGGAGCAGTTGGCCGATGCTGGTGGTCATCATTTTCCCAGCCAACGATCCGCAGCAGGAAAACTGCAATTATTCGCCTCTTTCTTTCAGTAAAGTACCTTCAACAAAGACCATATGGTGGTCATGATTCTTTTTGCTCTGCAAATCCGCGTGACTAAAAAACAAAGACACATTTCGTTACTCTTCAGCGCACCCATCTACATTTCGAATGCCCTCCGCGAAATACGCGGAATTTTCTCGACAAGGTATCATGAGAGCGTACTTCCTCCGTATCACCTAGCGTTGTTGCCTCTCGTGCCATACAGGAGCATGAAACGCATCTTCCACAGACAAGGCAAACTGACGGCCGATCAGCCTTCTTCGCTGGGGAAACTTGGCACTGGGCCTGGCCCCAGCCACACGACCAACCGTATGATGATGCACAATCATGAAACCTAAAAAGCAATCATCTGTGGGTCTAAGTTGACGAGTCTTTATGCAGACAACTGGGGAGAGGCGGTATTACTGTCGTGGAGTGTCTGCTTCTTTGTATCTATGGGATATGAAAAACGACATGTGATTGAAATATTGGTCTGCAACAAGGTTTCTTCTCCATGTTGCATTGCTTCACCTTCGGTTGTTGTCATTTTTGCTTCTGCCTTGTGAGCAATTGGTCGCCGAATGCTTAGTCTCGAAATATCGCCCTATCCTTCTAAATGGCTGCCCTTAATTGAAGTTACTGTACATGTTTACCTGATTTATGCCTTCTTTCTATTCTGCTGACGGGTTTGTTTTCGCCTTTCGATCTCGATGGAATTGTACACCCCCCGCCCTCGTACTTAGCCCTCCTGATAGCCCCAACCACCGTTGCATTCGCCTGACTAGGCCAAGGATCACCTAACCCATGCCTTGTTGGGTGGCTCCCGCATGCCCAACTGGACCCTTTCCTCATGAGCCCCACGAGTAGTCTCCGAGACGATGATCTGTGTCGTGCGGGTAATGCCTGGGCTGTCGCTCTGCGGTCCGTTATGCAGATGCTCTGTCGACTCGGACCCATCACGGTTCATGTCCTTCATGGGGACTCCGTCCTCATCCAGCTTGTAGTAGGCGTTGCTAACCGTAGTCGACATCTTTCCGTGGGGTGTCAGTGCGTATTGGTCACCGTATTGGTCGCTCTTTTGGTTTGTCGCCTTGGACCTCGTTACCATGCCCATAGCCTTTTTGATCTTGGCCATCACGCCGGTGTCTCGAAGGATCTTTGGGATACAGGGTACGCAGACGATGAAGAAGCCGCAGGTCATCTCTGCCGTTGCCCAGAAGATAAGTGGCCCGAGGTTGTAGACGCCGTCTTCTGAGCCGCCATATGCGACAGTCGTGGCGAGCCTGAATGCGGCCGAGATACAAGCACTACACATTGCAATCAGACACTCTAGAGATCACATGCCAAATAAGGGCCAACTTACAGCAGACCAAGACTGAAAATCACCGAAACACCCAGCCTCTTCTTCCATCCCATGTTGAGCTTCCAGATGACACGCTGAGGGAGCAACATGATGGTGATATCGCAGATGAGATGAATAGTGGCTGACGAAACCTGTAGATGGAACAGATTAAAACATTTACCCTCGACCCTAAAGTCCCAAATGGCCTCGTGAGGGGTACACTGAAGGTTCAGAGCAATGATGATGGCCGTGTTGGCGGTTATCTGGACGAAGATGATAATCACGCATCCCCACCAAAACACGCTCTTCGTTCTCGTTCCTCGTGGGACGAATACACGGCACCACTCGACGAGGATGGCGATCTTGAGGAAGGGCAAGACGAACGAGTAGAAGACGCCAAATACGAAGACATACTGCAGCCCGTCAGTAGGTGCCCCTTGTAATGCGTGGCCAGTCCCAAAGAACTCACATAGGTCATCGGGAT
The DNA here is from genome assembly GCA_011320165.1 of Fusarium protoensiforme. Taxonomy (NCBI): domain Eukaryota; kingdom Fungi; phylum Ascomycota; class Sordariomycetes; order Hypocreales; family Nectriaceae; genus Fusarium; species Fusarium protoensiforme. Next base: position 18,887 of record JAANQP010000070.1, read on the forward strand.
GATATCACGAAGGCGGACGTTCCACTGGTTGACAAAGAAGCCTGGTGTCTCTACCATCTTGAAGCATGCCCACATGCTGCCCCAGAAGCATCCCTAGAAAATGTGAGCGTGTGTGCGTCGCAACCGTCAGATTGGGGGTAGCAACAAATGCCAAGAACGCGAGAACTATATTACAGATGAGTGTTTTGCCCAGCAGCCATGAACCAGTAATACGTACCTTCTTCTATCTGGACCTTTCTGAGGAGGAAGATTCTCCCATAGCCGCGCAGGAGGACGCATATTGTTGAGATCACACAGCAGGTGATAAAGACACCTAGAGCAAGTGGATTGTTGTTCGGGGGGTTGACAAAGTTGGGAGTGACGCCCTTTGGAGGCGCCAAAGCTGGACCGTCCAGATCCATTTTGACAAGCTGTTTCAAACAGTAATTGGTGAGGCTCTTCTATACTTCAAGAAGAAAGATCAGGAAAAAGACAAAGATCAAAGTCACAATTGCAAGTGAGTTCATGACTCTGGCTTTTAGCACGACCGGAGGGTATTCATCCCATGCCTCAAATCATACCAAGCGGCCCCTGAGCAACAGTACCTTGACCACATCTGGGGGCATCTGACGATCGGTGGCTCTGAAGAAGCCCCGGTTTAGAGTTCTTGTTTTTGTGAATACAACATCGCAATATCATGCTACCCAGACACTCTCTACTTCAGAATAAGGTTCGCCAAGCCTATGCAACAGTGTCTTTGCTGAAGATCCAAGGATCCTGCAAACTTGGAACATGCGTCTCTTGGGGTTCATGAGAAGAGTTGGGAGCCCGCGTTCCACGGAGCACCAACAGCGTTACGTCTCGTATTTGCCCCTCGGAATCTTCAGGGATCGGAGGCTATGTTTCCCACAATCTGAGGCCAAGAGTCCCGCCAAGCTGAACTCCCGACCAACACACAACCCCATGCGTCCAATCGGATATGGCGATCCCCGGGCTACCCTTCCCAGAATACCATGTAAAACTACGCAGGCCTGTAGGGGCCAACGGCCCGTCTGGTGACGTGGACCACAAGCTATGGGGCTCAGATCTGGAAAAATAACCCTGAGTTGCCGATCCTCATCACTTGAGACGTTGCAACGGTTGGTTCATGGGGTTGAGTAACCCCCCGTCATGAGCTATCATATTGTCCAGGGCCTGCTTTACAAAGTCGTACTATGCACTTTTAGCTTGAGGACCAACAACTAACGAACCAACCTTCCACGGAGTCGGGCAACTCGCCGTCTCGCTAGCTCGACTCCATGAGCGGGCCATAAAGACCTGCAATCGTGATTCCTGCCATTGAATTAATCCAAGCTCAAGCTTTCGTCTCTTGCATATTTTCCACTCAGTTGTCATCATGCCCCGTCAGCAGGTCTATCATCTTCATCCCTTTGGCTGGGAAAATGACCCGGACGAGGAGAGATTTCCAGTCTCCACCCTCGACTACCTTACCGCCTGCACCTACAACAACTATGCTCTATTCTTCCGTCTAGATGATGCGGACAAGGCGAGGGCCGTTGAAGTGCTCAAAGCAGGCCTTGAGCATACCCTCAGCCAGGCTAGACACTACTGCGGCACAATCGAGAAGGACCCTGGTGGTGGTCATTCCTTCGTCAAGAAGAAGGACAGCACCGTCCGCTTTGTTGTTCAGTGGCTAGACTCGCCCCATAATGACTACCCTTCCTTTAACGACATCGAGAAAAAGCACTTCAGCGCCGTATCTCTGGGGGATCTCGAGCTCTGGAGCGTCCCTCCAATGACCTACGGCGAGAAGCCAGAAGCCGACCCAAACAACCACCCTGTTGCCTCGGCTTTCAAGGCAAACTTTGTCAAGGGGGGGTTGGTCTTTCACATCCACCACCATCATTACACCAACGATGTCATGGGATGGTCTAGCTTGGTGCATCAGCTTGCAGAGAACTGCTTTGCCTTTGCCAACAAGACACCCTTCCCTGACTGGGACCCTTCCAACCTTGATCTTTCAAGGCTCTGCAAGACGGAGCCTCCCGAGGACGAGAAGATTGATGGCCCTCCTACTCCCGAGCGCCATCCCGAGCACACCGAGGCTGCTTCTCTCTTGTTTCATTTGCCCAAGAGCAAGGCTGCCGAGCTGAAGAAGTTGGCCACTCCCGAGGACGGCAGCTGGATCTCGACCTATGATGCCTTCTCGGCCTTCATCTGGCGCACACTTACGCGTGTCCGCGCTCCTGTGTTCAACACCGACATGTCCTCCAAGATCTTTTGGTCCGAGACTATTGACATGAGGAGACGCTTCCACAGCCCAAAGCCCCCAGCTCGCCTACAGCAAAACGTCATGTTTGCCGCTCTATCGCCCACTGCCCCGGTGGAGCAGCCCAATGTGGGAGAGGTCATCTCAGAGTGGCCTCTATGGCAAATCGCCGCCTATATTCGCAAGATGACCAACAGCGTGACCCAAGAGTCGCTCGACAAGACACTGGAGATGGTCGCAACAGTTCGCGACAAGACGGCCATGAACATTCGCATTGACGCTCAGCCGCCCTTGTCGATTCTCCTAACCGATCACCGAGACGCCAGTGTTAGCAGACTCGACTTTGGCTTCGCCACGCCCATCACGTACCGTCACCTAATCAACCGTGTCACCACGGGTGTCATCGTCATCTATCCACCACGAGACCCTTCGCCCGAGTCAGATGAAGGGCCCGAATTTTCTATATTCTACGAGAAGAGGCTTGCACAGACTCTGATCGATGATCCTGCTTGGAATGAGTACTTTGAGTATCGAGGCATTGATGCCGAGGATGCAACCGAGTCTACCAAGGTGAATGGTAAGGGTCGCATGAATGGCCACGCGAATGGTCATGTCAGTGCCAACGGGGAGAAGAAGGTATCTGTAAATGGTAATGCGTAGGGCAACAATGTGAGCAGAGACGAAGGGTTGAGCACTTGAGTCTGTCGAGCCCTGGCCCGATAACAGATTTGCGATTCCACTAGGCTAATTCAGTCTTGTTACATTTATATATCAGGTGGCTCCTCGTGTATGAAAGCAAAGCACGAATTCCCAGGGGCCAGAAGCCAGCTTCAAAGACAAGATCCCCCAACTCATGTCCTCCAGTAAAGCCTCTTCATCCTCATACTAGCCATGAACCAATCTCCGTCTCGCTTCTTCCACGTCTCATGATAATGCCCTCCACCAGTGCCATGCCCCTCAGTCTCACTATCTCTCGGTCCACAATGGTATACGACTGACCACGTAACCCTGATCTCGTCTGCAGAGATCTGCTCAAACTCTCCGGGCCCAACCACATGGATGGCTTGTTGAACTTTGAATGCGTTGCTGACGTAGGTAATGAAATCATCCCTGGAGGGGAAGGACCATTCACGATCGGCATTGATGACTTCATCTTTGGCGTCGACGAAGACGAAAGTTGCATCGGGGAGAAAGACTTTCTCAAAGATGTGCCACTGGTTGGAGTCGGCGGAGTGGCAGTACTGGGCCTTTTTATGGGTAATGAGGGCGACGACGTCTGGATGCACGGGCATTTTGAAAAGGTTATGTTGCACAATGTGAAGTGAAGTTGGGAGAACTGTTGTAGATTGTGGCGTGTTTTATGACTGAAAACAGTTAAAAGAAAAGAATAAAGAATATGGACTGACGAAGGAGTCGGCTGAATTTAACCTTTCCACTGAGCTGCTTCGGGGACTCGGTCAGGATGCAGGGTACATGAATACAGGGTACGCTGGTCTTCCACCTGAAACCCAATAACCCGGTCAGTGGCGTGTCTCCAGAACTAGAAATCTGGCTTGTCATTTTCTGAGAAGCACAGCAACTAATGAAGAGCCAGTATTCAATCATCATACCCAGGCTCGTTCCTTTTATGGAAACAACCGCGTTTAGGAATGATGCAGGCAGCATTCGCCATTTCCCAAATCAGTTTGATCAAACTTGATCTCCTCCGCCTCAAGGTCGTCCCTAACCGCATCCAACGTCACATCAATGACCTCCATAGGCTCTGACTCCTCACGGCCAGTCCAAAGACCCTGGGAGCTCGAAAACATCTCCGACTGCGAGCTGCCACTACCCCTTGGACGAATAACGTGAAGTCGATACGCGAAGATGATGCCCGGAGCCGTCTCATATGTGTCCACCTTCGTTCTCTCTACACCCCCGGAGAGGCCCCCGCCCACCTCGACTGGGACTGGTCCCGTAGGGCCAGAGGCTGAAATCTCGGCCTTGTGGCCGGACCCTTTCTCCTTGGTCACTGTGAACGGATCGTTCGTGACTCGTAGACCGGAGACAAGATAGACATGTTTCTTTCCCAAAATGCCTGACGCCATATGTTCTTTCACAGAATCCAAGCTAGTGAGACTCGTAAGGAAGTCTTTTGAGAAGGGCGCCAAGAGAGACCGGACTTCGTGATCGACATTGCCATACTGAACAAGATTTCGACGGCTGGCTTCGTACGACACAGAGCCAGAGGCAAACTCGACAAATTTCGCGAAAAGACCGACTCCGCCCGTACGACTGACCTCGTTTGAGTGCGAGTGGTTCTTTTCGGTGATGACCTGGATCTCAGGCAGCTGTATCGACGGGTCGGTGCGGGGCGACGCGAGGACGTTGGTAGGACGGCCAGGATGCGTGATTATGGCTCCGAGTTGGAGGGGCCCATCGGGTGTGAATGTGAAGTCGGGCGGAAGGAACCAAGTCTTCATCTTGATGTGTCGAGTCGTTGATCTGATCGAAAGTGATGTGTCCAAGTCTGTCTGGTCAGGCGATGAGTGACTTGTTGATATTTAATCAGCCTCTAGCGCTTACTTGCGGCTTTTAATTGGGCTTCTCCAGTCCAGGCTGCAGCGCGGCTGAACGATGAGCCTTGTATACCTTCGTGTGCCATGGTCAATGGACGTCAATTTAAGCTTGGCCAATTGACGCGTGAATTGGCTCAAGGAAACTCTCTAGCTTCGTGGCAAATAGGTACAAAGTTAAAGCTTAAAGCCAACTATTTCATCCCCATAATCCCTTTACACCAAAATGACAAAGAGTGCTCCAACACTGTCATCTCACTAACGCCTATACATGAGTTGCGAGACTGAATCGTACATGGCAGCCCAGGCCTTCCACGGGTCCGCCTTTTCGCTCCAGAACCAGATGGGGTTCACAAACTTATGGTGCCCCGTCTGCTCCGGGGCCATCTTCTCCAACATCCTCAACATGCCTTGTGTCTTCTTCAGGCTCTGAACTGGACTTTGTTCTTTGGGTATAGGTAGAACAGAGGATAGCACCTCTGCGTAGGCAATGGTTGACGCCACAATGCCGGCTGCCACCGCGGTGGCGATGGATGATCCAGGTTGGCAGATGGAGGGGCCAAATCGCCCAGTTATTTCTCTGTGAATGTTCTCTGGCAGGTCATCCCCAAATGTGCCGAGAACAGAGTTGGAGTAGCGATCAATTATCGGCGGGTTACTGGCACTGAACGTGCCGTCGCAGTTAGTTGCTCGGATGGAGATAACAGATCTATGCCGAGCGGGGAACGATTCGGCTTGATAAGCCGCATTGTTGCCTGCGCTGGCTAGGAAGACGATATTTCTCTCCCTTTCGACGTCTTCGATGGCTTTAGCGATGTCTTCGTCGTCGTCGGGAAAGCCAAAGGACATGGAGATGACATCCACCTCTTCTTCAAGACCGGCCCAGCGAATTGCCTACATTCCGGGTGTCAGTAAGCCAATCATAGAAGCTGTAAAGTTTATGGGTGAAGGGCAGGGTTAGGGCTTCTTACCTCTACAATGGACTTGCTACCCAAAGAAAGCCCCTTGGTATCCTTGACAACCCGTGCAATGTACAAGTTGGCTAATGGCGCTGATTCCATGGCAAGACGAGCCATCAAACTGCCATGTCCATAATCGTCTCGCCTTGTCGTATCGTCAGTGTCGGATGCATGTCCATCCCCTACAAAGTCTCTCCATCCACGAATGCATTTCGCTCTGGCCGCCTGACTAAAGAATGGTAACTTGGCATCATAGCCAGTATCCAGAATAGCAATCTTGACAGGCGCAAACGCCTGGTCCGGTTTTTGCCGCCGCAGTATCATGACATGACGGCTAATGTGCTTCAAGTTGTCCAACCACTCACGGGCAACGATGGTCTTGCCAGCATGGAAAGATGCCACCTGGGGTCGGAGCTGTTGCTGAGATGCTTCAGCCTCTCTGCACCTTGACAGATATGTTATGCACTTTGGGTTGTTTTTGAAGGCGATGTTCACAAGCCTGGCCAAGGGCTCGACAACTTTGGCGTAAATTCGTCGTCTTCGCTCGTCCACTCGGAACTCTCCGCCACCAGGTCTAGCACCCGCCACAGCTGATGCTGAACCCTTGGCCTTCTTATGCTTGGATACAGGGTCGATAGAGAAGAGTCGCTGATCCAAGCAGTTTGCAACAACTCTGGTGAAGATGTCTCGCTGCGTCGAGCTCGCCCAATGGCTTCTTTCTAACTCGTTGAGGAGCTGGTTTGCGGCCCCATGGTCTCGATTCAATCGAGATGCGAGTGGTAGATGATCCATCGACTTGAAAGGCCTTCTAAGACCGATCTCCAGCAAAACGATGGCAAGAGCCAAGATGTGAGGGAACGGATGTGTGATTATCGGGTTATCCAGACTCTCGGCCACACCATCTTGGGTATTGAAGTCGAGAGACATGTAAGCTCTCAAAGCGAGTTGGTCTTTTGGATGTTGTTGTTGTTCGTCAGTTTCCTGCATGAACCAGATATTATGGCTTGTCCACCTCTCTCTCATCAGATCTGACCCGTAAAATTGCCAAAACGAATGCGCAATAGCGTGGGCGAGTATGATCTTATCCTTGTCTTTCAGCTTATAACTCTCCACAGCCGTGCAAAGTGGTAAACCCTGACCAGGGCAGAGGAAGCGCTCAAGAGCTGCTGGAGGGCGAAGTGAGACAAGTCCAAGGCCTTGGATGAATCTGACTCGCAACTTGGCGAAAGAAGGGTCTTTCAGGATTTGGCAGAAATAATCAGGGCTCACTTGGTCAAGGCTCGAGCCTTGGTCACCCTCGTCTTCATCTTCATCGCTGCTCGCATCTCGACCCAGCTTGAATCCGACAAGGCGCTTTCGGGTTTTTGTTTGCCTAGAATACTGCGTCAGACGTGCTGGGTTAAATGAAAAAATGCAGCTTCTCACATAGGTACTCCGACCCAAAGATCTTGCCAGTAATTCATGTCGGCTGTCGACACCACCAACTCAAACTGTGCGTGCTTGCTCTGAATCTGTGGGTCTCCATCCAGATAGAGCCTCGCAGGATGGGAGATCGGGTAATGGTCCCTAGGCTGATCATGTAAGCAAGCGGAATGCTGGTGAAGAATCTGAAAGAGATTCTCATTGACGTGTCGTGGGTAGTCGCTAGGTTCCGGCATCCTCGACCCTCCCATGATCTGGTCAGTGGCCGTCTTCTTGTTCGGTTCCTCTTCGCTAAGCCTGGTGAAGAATCTGTCGCACTGATCTTTTGCCTGGCTGCTGTAACCGGGGCCCATTTTGAAGTAGAGAAGGACGGATTTGTTCAACTTCGTTTTATTCTCGGGCCTCAGAAGAGTGATGATGCTGGAGTAACACTCCCATGCTGTAGTTTGCCTTCCGACTGGATCAGGGAACTGAAATGCGCCATATTAGCTAGCATACAAACTACAAGAATGAAGGCAGAGGCGGGGATAGGCCGCAACTCATGGCATAGTCCAGTGGCCCAGCGGCTCATAGGAGAAACACACCTTGCAGATCATCAGCAGTGTGTGCAAGAGACCCGTCGCAGCACCTTCGGCTTCCTTATCCGTCTCATAGCCCCGGAGCGGCTCTTGAGCGATCTGACCGAGCCTCGTGCCCACCTCCCCCGCAACGCGCTCCCGCTGCTGGATGCCGCATCGCATGATGACGGGAAAGACCCCGTTAGCGACCTTGGCCAGCAGGTCGCAGGCGCCGTAGCCATTACCATCACCATCTGGTGCCATCCTCCTAGAGCATGCTCGATCCAGGGCGTAGAAGACTCGGTTCGATAGCAAGATGAGGAATCCACTCAGGTCAGCGCCAGGCAACGGTATTGGATGTTGACACAGCCTCGTCGTCCACTTGTGGTCACGTGGGTTAGATGAGACAAGGGTCCTCGTCTCCGCCTTCATCCACTGTCAGCCTGACACTTCCACCAACACAAACCAAGCCATGCCATGTGCCTTCACGTGGCCCCCAAACCATGGATCTTTTAGATCTTACTGCCGCTGAGCTTTCACGAAAATGCCTGAACCTGTTTGAAAGATGCCTCCCTTCTCCATCTCAGACCCAGGATGACGGGGAGGTCCCACCCTCACAAGACCAGGCTAAAGCGCCGCCAGTCGACGAACGCCTTGAGTACAAATTGGCAGACTTCAACCTTTGGATCGACGGCATCGGGGCTCTAGCTTCCTTAAAGGCCTCGCTCGACTGGAGACTCAATGAACGGCCTATCGACCTAGCGCTGGTCAAAGGAAACTTGGTGATGCTATATCAATCCTTGCAAGACTACGCAGACTTGAAAAAAAAGCACCAGTCTCTCGATGAAAGCCTCCTCGACATCGAATCGGCTCTCGGAAGTCTTGCCTCTCTCGCACTGGCTGTCCGACGGACTGGAAAACGGTCACGGCTTCACAAAGCCGATCGCCTCTTCAATGAGGAAGAGCACTCCGAGTTGAAGCAACACCTGGAGTGCATTGTTGTTCTACGACCAGGGGAGAGAGTATATAGTAGCCATAGGTTCAGGCAGAAGCTCGAGGCATTAACACCCGTTCAGAAGCGCCTAGTGGTAGCCAACTTGCGACGAAGGAATCGTTTTCTTCAGGCTCGACGGCATTCAACTGGCCTCAAAAGACGCAAGCCCGGATTGTCATCCATTTCAGAGGATGCTGACAACCAGGTGCATCAACCAATCGCCTCTCCAGACTTGGGGATTCCCATCCCTGCCCATCCTGTTGTCGAAGAGTCCCCCAAGCTCCCCAAGAACAGCGAGGCTCCCACGATATCAGGGACGTCGGCTTCAGTCCCCGAAAGCAAACTCAGATACAACGATCCAGCACTCAAGAAGCTAGAGGCCTCAACACCCAGAACCGAGGTTACACGTATCACGGCCACCGCTCACTATCCCCGACCCCAGCTACCCGACGATAGCCAGCACATGTTTCAATGCCCGTGCTGCTATCAAACTTTGCCGGTTCAAGACGTGAAAACGAATGCCAGATGGCGGTAAGTCGTCGTCATATATCACCCGATTTTCCATTTTAACATTCATTGATAGAAAGCACTTGAGTGAGGACATCTGCCCATATACCTGTGTCGTTGAGGATTGTCCCACGCCAGATGTCTACTACAGCACAAGAACGGCTCTGGAACGACACATTCGGCAGGATCACTCACCTACCTGGCAGTGCCCCCTATGTGAGGACGAATCACAGTTCGCCTCCATGACGGACATTATGGAGCATTTCATGGCCTTGCACCAGGACGCTGCTGAAGAGGACAACATGTCAACACTTATATCTCTCTCCACACAGAGAAAGACAGGCATAGATGCTTGTCCGCTTTGCGATGTGGAAGGAATCGCTGACTCCCCGGAGCTGATTGACCACGTCTTGGAGCATGTTCACGATTTCTCTCTCCGTTCACTTTCATGGCCCAGACCGAGTCATATAAACTTTGGAGGCGAGGTGGGAACTTTTGATTTGAGTCACAGCAAGTGTCCCTCCATCATCCAATGGCTGAGCGGTCTAGCAGAAGCGGACAGTCACCGACGTGTTCAGTTATCCCAGTTCGATCACAACCGAGTCGCCATAGTGGAAAGCCAAATACCTCCGTCCGAAGATGACGACCTTTCAGGCGAGATTTTCTTTGCGGATGAGCATGGAGATGGATCGGCAGCTGCTGGGACAGACATCTCACGACTTACTCAAGAAACGCTTTCAAGCTCCGAAATGACCAACACAGCCGACAACGAAACTCAGGACCCTGACGATAGCGTCATCGAACAAACAACACACAAAGGAGAAGATAAAGCAGCTTCCGAGAGCACGACGTCACGGTTCCGCAATAGAATCAGAAAGGTCTTCAACCTAGGAAATGAGAAGTCACCCCCTGGTGATACGGCAAAATCTACGGATGCGCAGCAAAATCGGAAAGGCAACACAGATTCGCAACCCCCCATGTACAGAGCCGCTGTCGACTTGTTCAATCGTCTAAAGGACCAAGAAGAGACGCTCTCCATAATCGCCTTTAACAGATTCCTCAGACAACAACACCCCTCAGGCCATGAATACGATGAGGTTTTTTCGATCAAAGAGACCTACGGCTTTTCAGCGTTCTACAAGGCCTGGGTGGATTTAGGTACTAGTGCTCAAGGGCCCCTGCCGCCAAAAGACCTTTCCAGGCCCTTGACCAACTACTTCATCAGCAGTAGCCACAACACCTATCTAGGCGAAAACTCATTGTCCTCTAGGGCCAGTGCTGAGACATATCGAGATGTATAGGCTCCCAACTTGAAGGTACTCGTGTTGCCAAGCTAACGTTCTGGCTCTAGATTCTCATGCAAGGATGTCGATGTGTTGAGGTCGACGTTTGGAACGGAGATCCCGTTGAGCCAAACACCCAGGACACCTTGATGAGCAAGGTCAGCAAATCACCTAAAACACGGTCAGGGATAAAACTCGGCGAGCCCATTGTCACTCATGGCTGGACCCCAACCGCCTCGTGCGGTTTCCGTGAAGTATGTGCCGTCATTGGAACTTCGGCCTTTGTGAACAACGATCTACCCGTCATCGTGAGTCTCGAGGTGCATGCAGATGCCGAGCATCAGGAGTTAATGGTGAGGATTATGAAGGAGGAATGGGGGGAACTCCTCCTTGATGAATCTCTTGAAGGTTGTGATCCGAGATTCCGGCTTCCAAATCTGGGTGATCTGAGGCGCAAAATCCTTGTCAAGGTGAAGAGGAGCCCTGCCCGTGTCATCAGGCCCGGTCATTCTAGCGACTCGGAAAACTCGACGATATTGGGGCCCAATCCCTTGAGCGACGCGACTCTTGAAGCAAATACATCCAGGGTTGTCATCTGTCAGGCACTCGGCGATCTTGGTATCTACACACAAAGCCAGAGGTTCTCCCGCTTAGACGCCTATGAGGCCAAGAGACCATCACACATCTTTTCTCTTAGCGAGAACAGGTTACTTGAGCTCAACGAAAAGGACGAAACCGGGGTTTTTCGCCACAACAAAAGTTACTTTATGCGTTGCTTCCCATCTGGGCGCAGGGTGAACTCATCCAACCCTAACCCGGCCCTCTTCTGGAGCCTAGGCGTACAGATGGTGAGCATGACGTGGCCGAGCGTTGATGAGGGCATGATGCTCCATCGTGGCATGTTTGTTGACGAGGATGGGTGGGTTCTCAAACCTGCCGGGTATCAGAGCGCTGATAAAACAACTGAAACTCAGCGTGACGCAATATCAGCAGGCTTCAGGGACATTGGAATCACCATTTTCTCTGGATTTGACATCCCAGATGATATCGATGAACCGGACAACAACAAGCGTAGCAAGAGAGTTTTACGGCCACTGGTCAGGGTCGGGCTTCACTGTGTCGAGGATGGAGACAACGAGGACGACGAAGGCCAATACAAATACAAGACTGAAACCAGCAGGACAAAGGATCCTCGGTTCGGTGCCACCGGATCAATCGCCTCGTTTGTAATCAAAAGGGCCCCGCCAGAGTTGACCTTTGTAAGGTGAGTTTGACTCCTTATCCTCTGGCTGAGCTGGCGTTGCCATTAGTTTTATCCAAGCCGCCCTTTTAACAGCACTATGTACACAGTCTACCAGGTACTAACCTGCTATACCAGATTCAGGGTCATGGATAACCAACCGCGTCTTGCTGGTCCGTCATTGCTAGGTTGGGCGTGCATTCGCCTGGACCGCCTCCGTGAGGGATACCGTCTCATTGAACTCTTTGATGCCCAAGGGCGTCTCACTTCGGGAGTTTTACTAGTCAAGATTTTGATGGATACGTACTCCTAGATGGCCACGGGGAACTCGTATTACGCGAGTCCCTTAATATCAAAACTCGAGGCAAACTCCTATATCTTGGTTACATGTTGAATCCTCTTCCATATCTCGCCGCACTAGTTCGTTATCACTGGTGCCTTGCCGTCCCACTCACTGCTCTGCGCCGCATCAACGAGCCACTGTCCAACGCTCGCTCTAGTAATGGATGGCATCCACGCGCAGCCTTTTCCATCTTCAGGCCACACCTTGACTTCCTTGGCGCTACCTTCGGCAAGCATACACGGCCGCGGAGAAACAAAGGGCAAGCCACTGTCGCGTACGAGCTGGTCGAGTTTGTTGTGGTCCTTGAGTCCGACGCCCATGCTTCCGTGGCTGAAAATGATCTTTCCGGGAAGGTTCATGGAGCGCCAGGAAGAGCCGACACCTTGAGCTGAGTTTATGACCAGTTTGGGTTTGTAGGGGAGGTTCGCCTGTGAGATGGCAGCGAGCAAGATGTGCATGCTTGATGTCAAAAAGTCAGGCGTAGTATCAGGACGGAGAGGCGCGAAAGGCGACTCTGAAGTGCGGACCTGAGCAAGGGCTGATATGATTGCCTTGGGAGGCTCAGGAGTTGTGAGGCCGGCAAGGACGTCGGCTTGAGAGGTGGGAGTGCCTTTGACAAGGGTGAGGTTGGTGTGGGAAGGTAGAGATGTGGTGGATGGGTTGCGAACAAGGGCGGTGACTGTGTGGCCTCTGGAGAGAGCTTCTTGGATGGCCAGAGAGCCGTTGCGGCCAGTTCCACCGATGACGAAGATGTGCATGTTGAAGATGGGGTTGTGTGAGTTGGGAGCTCTTGGGTGAGTTGGTTGTCAAGAAGAGTATAGATAAGAATGAGAAGCAGGTGTCTTTGATTGAGAAGTATTGTATGTTGATGGCAATGAAGAGCCTTCAGAGAAGATCCCATCCAGACACTTTATAGTCAAGACAAACACATGCGTTCTTCTCGATATCGGCCGATATCTTCGGCCCCGGCCACTCGGCCGTGCTCGCTCGGACTCTTGCTTACAACACAGCCTCGATCTTACGAATCAAGGCGCGGATTGTCAATTTACCGGAGGCTGGTGCAAAAGACCGAGATTACCGTCATAGGCATTTTGTAATCCGACACGGCCGAGAGTGAGAATGTATCGGCCGAGTCTGACCACTCGGCCGGATGCTCGCCTCAGCGACAATGCTTATTGGAGGGATGAGATAGTGAAGAGGCTTTTGTTTGACAAATTCTTGAAAAGATTGCGAAGGTGGCTTAGATCAAAGACCGAGACCGAGGGATTCTCCGTCAATTGAAGCTGGCCGCCTAGGCTGGCATTTCTATATATATATAGGGGGTTGAGTTGGGGGTCAAGTCGAGAAGAGGCATCTCCAACCATCCATCTCAACCTTTACCCACACTTCATATTCACCTTCAGGTTCAAGCTAAAGCCCAATCTCTCTTTTCATCATGTCACCCACCAATGTCGCCATCATCGGAGCCGGTCTCTCAGGCCTGGCCCTAGCCCTCGCCCTCCACCAACAAGGCATCGAGGCCGTCGCCTATGAACAGCAAAGTGCACCCCTCGACATTGGCGGGGCAATCATGCTATCACCCAACGCCCTTCGCATTCTAGACAAACTTGGCGTCTTTGAGCGCATGGAACCTCGGAGCTACAAGTTTGAGGAGTCTTACTTTCTATCTCATGATGGTAAGACGGTTGATGTCTTTGAGTTTGGATCGGTTGCCAAGTATGGCTACTCTGGTATTCGAGTCTACCGCTTCGAACTCATCAACATCCTTCTGGATCTGGTCCGTGAGGCTGGCATCCAAGTTGTATACGGCAAAAGGTTTGACCGCATCGTCAGCGAGACTAAGGACAGTGTCACCTGGCTCTTCACCGATGGCTCAGAGTCGACAGCCTCTCTCCTCGTCGGCGCAGACGGCATCCACTCTCGAGTCAGATCATACATCCATCCTGAGTTGCAGCCCAAATTTACCAACATGATTGGTGTCACTGCTGCTGTGCCTACGAAGCAACTCAACATGGACAAGGATGAACACAAGCTCCCGGCTACTTTTATGCACAACAAGCGAGGAGCCTTTGTGATTGCGCCTCAACTGGCAGACGGCTCAGAGGTGCTCATCGGAAAACAACGCATCTTTGCAGGGGAGGACCCTGGGCGAGATGCCTGGAAGGCCATGACTTCTGACAAGACGTGGTGCATCGACTTTCTCCGTGAAGGCAGTCAAGATTACCCCCCCATCGTCGCCAACGCCACATCCAACATCTCAGCCGACAAGGTCAACCTCTGGCCCTTTTATCTCCTCCCCAAGCTCGACAAGTGGGCATCAAATGACAAGCACAGTCGAGTCATCATCCTCGGCGACGCAGCACACGCAATCCCCCCCACCGCCGGCCAGGGTGTGAACCAGGCCTTCGAAGACGTCTACACCTTTGCTGGGGTCCTCGGTCATCTGAAACCAGAGGGTCAAGGGCTCGGTGGAGCGTTGGAGAGATGGCAGAAGGGTCGACAGGGACGGATTGACAGGGTGATTGATTTGAATGGTGAGATTAATCAGAGGAGGTTGCCGAAGGAGAGGGGTGTTGAGATGAAGCCTTTTGATCTTGATTGGCTGTATGCGGTTGATTTGGACCAGATGGTGGAGGAGTTTGTTGGAGGGAGATAACGACAAGGAGGGGATGGGAACAGCAAGAAAAGGAGCAAGCACAGGGTGAAGAGAGAGAAGGCGGATGGATGGATGGCGCGATTAATAAAATACGCAAGACAGAAAGAAGAAAGGACATGTTGCAATTACTCATGATGCAAGATCGTTTCGTCTCTAGGTTTCCCACTCCGTATGTCTCAAATGAGTTGACCGCTGTTTGTCTTGTCTATCTGGTAGTTAAACCAGGCAAGTCAAGAGGTACGTACGCGTGCTAGATAGAGCTTCTTCTCTCCTCATCACTAAGATGACACCTCCTTCCTCCTCCCCTTCCTTAGTTAGAGGTCCCCAAAAAGACAGAGAGAGAGAGGTTCATAATTTTGTCTGATAGGAGTGCAAAAAGTCTGCCCCTAGTGAGGTTCGAACTCACGACCTTAGCATATCTTCACCAAGTAATGAAGGTATAAGAGCTACGCGCTATCCCACTGCGCCACAGGGGCCTTAGCGCTCGGCTACGCTAAAAATCGTGCATCTGCAGCACTATAATACCGGCTGGCCCCTGGAAAGGAATTCTTTAAGCGGTGGTCACACCAGGTTTCACCTCCTCTCAAGGCTCAAGTGTTCCTATACCAGCTCACATCTCTAAAGTTCAATGACATTAGTATCCAAAATGCATCACAGGGCGAATCGCAAATTTGGTAGTGGGATATTGCATCGGGGAGTTGGCCAACTGTGGCTGGAACCCGGCCCCTTGGTTCCTCTTCTACACTCTGCCAACCTCTGACCCCAGCCCAAGGATTGCACTCTATCCACATAGAATGCGTAGTATTCCAATGCCACATCTGAAAAGGTTTCCTTTCTTATATCCGCCCAGACCCATTAATCCACAGCTACTCCATTCCCCCAGTCCTCATTCGCCTCCCTGGTCCGATTCACAACCCAAACGTCAGACCCATGGCCCCCGCTGTCGGAGTTAAACCCGACGACCGCGGGCTGCTATTGCTGCCGGGTCTTCAAAAGACCCCGAATGCAACCCAAGATCCACCCTTGGCAGGGAACTTTGACAGGACTCGAAACCAACAAGATCCGCCCTCGCAAGTTACTCGTTTGTGTTTCGTTTGGGGCTGAATCCTGCCCTTCGTTCTTTGTTCAATGCTGTACCCTTCCCTCCCAGAGCTGAAGCCAAGGACTTGAAACACCATATTCATCCACCAATAGGGGAAATGAGGAACCTAGAGCCAGGCCGTTACCATGTGTTGGGTTAAGTATGTTTCTGGAATGGTCATTATCTGGGTTGCCTCTTTTTTGTATCAGGGGTTTTTCGGTTTCAGGTAGTCTGCTGAGCGACCGGCCAATAACCACGACCTCGGTAAGATGCCAGTGTTGCTCAATATAAAGACCCGAGCGTTGGCCTCCAGAGAGAATCATCAGTTCACTCTCCATTGTACATTCAAGCACTCGTTTTCTTACTCTCGCTAGCCGAGACTTTCATTCATTCTACCCCAGAGGCTATTATTCAACTCTTCTTCACCAGTACACACTCTTTATAACTACTCTCCAAGTCATCATGAAGGCCGCCATCTCCTTTTCTGCTGCCATCCTGGCTCTTCCCAGCATTGTCTCGGCTCACTACTTCTTCCCCCATCTCTACGTCAACAATGTCAAGTCGGCCGAGTACGAGTACGTCCGTCGCTCGACTCAGGGCTTCCAGCCTCACTTTGGCTTCGACATCCTGTCCAGCAACGAAATGAGGTGCAACACCGGCGCTCAGGCCAACGCCGGTTCTACCAAGGTTGCCGAGGTCAACGCCGGCGACACCATTGGCTTCGGTACCAACTTAGACGGTAACATCCAGCATCCTGGAGCCATCCAGGTTTACATGTCCCGAGCCACCAACGACGACGTCAAGTCCTACGATGGATCTGGAGACTGGTTCAAGGTCTATGAGCTTGGTGCCAACTTCCCCATGCAGGCGTCTGGTGAGAACTGGCTTGTCTGGAACAAGAACCGCATCGACTTTACCATCCCTGCCGAGGTCCCCAGCGGCGAGTACCTTGTCCGCCTTGAACATCTTGCTCTCCATCGACCCAGCGGAACCGAGTTCTATTTCAACTGCGCCCATATCAAGGTCACCAACTCTGGCAGCGGTCAGGAGCCCACCGACGTTGTCAAGATCCCTGGTGTCTACAACAGCAACACTGAAGGTCTCTCGCCCAACTACAGCATCTACAGCGGCGCCACCTCTTACCCCATGCCTGGGCCTGCTGTCTTTGGTGGCTCTGGTGCTGCCTCTAGCTCTGGATCTGATTCTCCCGCTGCTGGCTCTGGCTCTGCCACTGGTTCCGACTCTGCTGCCGCCCCTGACAGCACCAGCGCTACTGAGCCTGCTGCTGAGCCTGCTGCCACCGCCCCTTCTGGTTCTGGATGCGGCAGCGCCCCTCAGTTCTCTCGACGCTACTACCGTGGCAACTAAGTCAAGGATGGGATAACTGAGCATCAATCAAAGCTGTTGCCCCTTGCAGGTTGGTAGAACTGATACTCGCACAACCAAGCCTTTCACTTCGTATATAATTTCTTCTATAACTCCAAATATTGTCAATAAATGAAATGAGTGGTTTCAATGCCATTCTTGTACTATACATCACTTTGCTAGTCTGTTAAACCTGTGAAGCGTACTTGCCCACATAATCGTGTGATTTGATAAATCAGCCCGCCCTGACACGGCACCTACACGCCAAAGCCTTGTCACCATTCATGACCGCGTCCTTCGTGAGATTCTTGGAGCCAATGATCTCAAGATCAGGCAGAAAATCTACAATACTGGTCTGTGGTGCCCGGACCAGGTTATCGAAAGATCCAAGAAGCTGGCCTCACAGCTTTGACTTGAATGCCAACGTCGAACGAAGCACATCCTTCGCCAAGTCTGCAACCTCGCTCGCAATACCCCAGGACATCTCGTAGCCACGTCCTCCAGCCCCGTACGCGTGGATGATATGCTGGACTCCCTGACCGTTATCCATAGTCTCGGTCTCGACCCTCATACCACCCTCACGAGCCGGTCGCCGACCAACAACATCCTTGATGACCCTCAAAGGTCCAGTTGCCTGTTTCTCGGGGCAGGCCTCAATGGCAATGCTCTTGGCATTGTCTAGAACAGTCTGACGCAGCTCCAGGGATGGCTCAATACGCCAATCGCCGGGTTCCTTGGTGCCACCAATCACTGTCCCTCCATTAAACGATCTGGGGATGATGAAACTCCAAGAACCATCTTTCAGCTGCTTTGTGATAGTCTTGTCAGCAGCAGCGAGATTGGTCAGTACTATTTGGCCTGTTGCATTGTCAGTCCCCACGACTCCAAACTTTGGTGTGCCTGGCGTCCGCGGGCCACCGAGACTCCTCCACAGGTCACCGAAACTTGCCTTTAATAGGAAAGCACTTTGTGTCCTTGAACCCCATTCCGCTCGCATTAACCATGAATAAAACTTGAGACGCCAGTGTAAAAGCCTCCTGTTCGCTCTTGAGTTCCCTCTGCAGCGTCTTTCCACCCTGAAGGATGAATTTGCGTAGCAAGTTGCTGCAGTAAAGGGGTGAGTTGATGCAGTACGTCTCGTACTCAAACGCGAGCTGCGCTCCTTCTGGGAGCTCCTGAGCCTCATACTTGCGATAACCTGACAAGCCAGTCTCGGCAGCGAAGCTCTGAGCATCCTGCTTCAAGTATTCGGGTGATGGGTCTTCAAGATACTCGATGCCTGGGAGACGACGAATGCCGACCCAGGGTTCGCTCTGGCGGTGGCGTTCCAGCTCAGCGACAGTACGCTTGAGCCACTTCGCCTCCCGACGAAGCTGGGGCGTTGAGCCTGGGATGGGTCGGACGTGGGCGCCGGCCCACATGGACGCGTAGTCGGCAGAGTGGGAAGTGGGAGCTCCCGGGATTGAGGTTGGCCATTCCTTGGCGACGAG
Source organism: Fusarium protoensiforme (assembly GCA_011320165.1). Lineage (NCBI taxonomy): Eukaryota > Fungi > Ascomycota > Sordariomycetes > Hypocreales > Nectriaceae > Fusarium > Fusarium protoensiforme. The sequence continues at coordinate 37,587 of JAANQP010000070.1, forward strand.
GAGGACTGGTGTTGACTGAGTGGTTGGAGACTCGGAGAGGAGTTTCTGAATCTTGAGGGCGCTGGTCAGGCCGATGATTCCAGCACTGTCGAGTTTAGCTCGGGTCACACAAAGGGAGAACACACACGTACCCTACAACAACGACAGTAGGTTCGGTTGAGTTGGACATGTTGAAGATGATCTCTTAGAGTAAGGGTGGGTAAATTATCAGAGGGTTCGATAGTGAAACAATAGGCACAACAGATTCAAAGTGAATAATTCAGGCCGCGAATGGCTTCAACTCAGGCTGTGAGGTATTATGGCCTGATGTGATATCGGCTGCGGGGGCTTATCGGCTTGCAATCGGTTACGAGTGGGTGAGATACCCGGTGACAAACGGTGAATTGCGCAGAGTTTGTGTGACTGCAGCAGCACGGTTCAAAGTAATTCCAGGTAGAGAAAACGCGGGCGAAAGTGCAAACGGGTGAAGCATTTCAAGTACTCGCCGTGATCGGGTACCAACAGTCATCGGAGGCGGCCGAAGCGGGGCCGAGCTCGGGGAGCGGCGCCGAGATTGCCCATGGCCGGAGGAAGAACTCGGCGAGGGGCCGTCATGAGCATGCGATCACTTGCATTGCGATGACGATGTCAAGGGAATGTTAGTTTGAAGTACAGATAGCGGTGAAGAAGACGCTGCTCCAAGAAGAGACCCAAAGACGTCAAGCATGCATGGCGAGTCAGTCGGTCAGTCAGCTAGAGGCAGTTGACGTTTGCAGAGACCAAAGGCAATCCCTACGTCATGGCTTCTACCCCGAGCCATCATGACATGAGCAGCTTCACGAGCTCCTATCGAGGATGGACAATTGCGAAGCGAGAGTGCCAAGGCGATCAAGGAATGCCATCTGTAGCAATCAGCAACCTCCAGCGCCTGTTAGAGAACACGATCATGGCCATCCAGTAACGGACAGGCCGAAAGCAGTTGAGAAAACCACATCAGAAAGCTGACAAGAGCATGACAAGGTTCGATCTGGGCCCTGATTACTCATGACGTTCCAGAACTCAAAACAGATGGAGGTGTTCCTCAGCATGGGCCGTTTTTGGAGGCGAAAGTTGCCAAGTTGGAAATAAGCATTCTGTGATTGGCCGACAGGAAGTGAGTCCAGCCATCTGGCCAATCAGAGATGGGGCGATTACTGCCAGTTGGAGATGCGGCAACCAAGCTCCAGAGGGAGTGGAGACACGTTCCCCGGGAGTGATGGAGTACAAATAAGTCGAGGGAGCCTCTCTTGGAAGGAGTTTAGAATCAGCATCTCAAACACAATCTCAAGCTATCCCGACAAATCTCAAACTCTCAAGCTCTCTCAACTTTCCCACTACACTCTACAATCACCACACAAACCGCAAAAATGGTCGTCAACGCTCCCGCCACCTGCTGCCGCTCCGGCGACAACGCTGAATGCGCCTGTGGTATGTGACATCATGTTCCCACTGCGAGACGGCCAACTAACATTGCTTCCCTCCAGCCCAGAAGGCTACCTGCTCATGCGGCCAAAAGTCGGCTCTTCACTGCACATGCTCCAAGGCTACCAGCGAGAACGCCGTCGCGGGACCCCGCTGCTCATGCCGTGCCCGACCTGCCGGTGAATGCACCTGCGACCGAGCTTCATCTGAGAACGCGACTGTCTCTGGTTCGACCTGTGCTTGTGGCTCGCGACCTGCTGGTATGTACAATGTGGTCCCATACAAAGCTTGACTCGGTGCTAACGTGTTATGATCAGGTGGCTGCACTTGCGAGAAGGCTTCCGATGGCGGATACAACCCTGCCAACGAGATCGACTTTACCACTCGACGATAAACACATGGTTATAGGGCAGGGTTCCGTGATTCACTGGCATAATGTATTATGGGTCGGCGTTGGGGCATGAATAGCATCTGGGTTGGGTTGGGCGGCAAGGCAATCAAAGCTAAAGATAGCGAGATTTGAGAATCAATCACAAACAATTCCATTGTACTTGTTGGCCAACGCGTGAAAAGAGATGAACTGCAACTGGTGTCGCGATGCAGTTAGAATTCTCCAAAACAGGGAGTATTTTGTGGCTTTCAAGTTCCGAAAGAGGCGCATGTCCACTGAAAAACAACAGACGAAAACAGAAAAATCACCAAACCAAAAAACAAGGATCAACAAAACCAACCCCTGCGGTTCGTGGCTATTGTTGCACTGATTGTCCGTGTCCCAATGGAATGGGTCGCCTCGCAACGAGACGCGATAAGCTCCGTCACCGCCTGAAAGCTCAATTGCACTAAATTTTATTCTGCCGGACATTCTCTAGTGGGAGCTCCCGGGCGGTGAATCCCAATTCAGGCTTGGGGCCCCCTGTAAGCCCAGATTGGCATCTGCTGATCCCTGCTCAGGTCATCCACACTCAGCGTGGTCAGATCACACCTAAAAGGAAGAAAAAAAAAAGCACCACCTGCTTGTTCCGCGCTCTACCACAGCTTCTCTCATCTTCATCATCATCGACTTTGCGTCAAATCTCTTCTCCCTGCGCGCAAAGGAAGCTCTGCAGGTTCTTTGTATTGCTTCCCAAGCACGTGTTTCACCTCAATCTCTGCGCCAAACCACCCTTTCACATCCTTTTCAGCGCGTCGGGTACCCACCGCATCACACAAGGACGCGATGGCCCCTCGAACCAAAGCAACCGTCAATAAGACGGCCGCGTCAACAAAGAAGACGCCCACCGCCGCCGCTGGCGTCAAGAAGGCTACTAAGCCCACCAAGGCCGCTGCTGCCGCTCCCACCAAGAAGAAGGAGGAGTCTGCCACCAATGGCGCGTCCAAGAAGCGAAAGGCCCGCGACGAGGAGACCGAGGCCGAGTCTGAGGCCGACACGCGCAAGACCAAGAAGTCCAAGACCACCGAGCGCGCCGTCAAACCCGCTGTGAAGCCCTCCACAAAGGCCAAGGCCACCGCGAAGCCCAAGGCTGCCGCTGCTAAACCCGCCGCCGCAAAGCCTGCTGCTAAGCCCGCTGCCACCAAGGCAAAGACCACCAAGAGGGCCAAGACCGAGGAGCCCGAGGACGAGAAGCCTGCCCCCAAGAAGCCCGTCAAGAAGGTCGCTCCCAAGAAGGAGAAGAAGGTGGTCCACCCCGGAATCGGAAAGAAGATCAACGACGCGCCCACCCAGATCCTCGATGTCTACGTCTTTGGCGAGGGCTCGTCTGGCGAGCTTGGACTCGGCAGCAAGCGCGTCAACAACAAGAAGCCTATCGATGTGAAGCGTCCCCGACTCAACGATAACCTCTCGGCCGCCAACACCGGCGTCGTCCAGATCTCCTGCGGTGGCATGCACGCGGTCGCGTTGACCCACGATAACAAGATCCTGACCTGGGGTGTCAACGACCAGGGTGCTCTTGGCAGAGACACCAACTGGGATGGCGGCCTTCGCGACATGGACAATGGGGATGACTCTGATTCAGAGGACGAGGATGACACTGGCATCAACCCCAAGGAGAGCACACCTGCCCCTGTTTCCAATGAGCATTTTGCTGCTGGCACCAAGTTCGTCCAGGTCGTCGCCTGCGACAGCGCCAGTTTTGCCCTCACCGAGGATGGCCGCGTCTACGGCTGGGGCACTTTCCGATCCAGCGATGGTATCCTCGGCTTCTCAGAGACCGTCAAGGTTCAATCGTCTCCCGTCATCGTCCCCACCCTCAAGAACATCACCGCCCTCGCTGCTGGTTCCAACCATGTCCTCGCTCTCGACACCAAGGGCAACGTCGTTGCCTGGGGCTGTGGCCAACAGAACCAGCTCGGACGACGTATCATTGAGCGCAACAAGATGTCTTCGCTCATTCCCCAGGGCGTCGGCCTGCCCCGCGGCAAGATTGCCAAGATTGCCTGCGGCTCTTACCACAGCTTTGCCATCGACAAGGAGGGCCGCGTCTACGGCTGGGGTCTGAACAACTTTGGCGAGATCGGTATCGAGTCCAATGCTGGCGAGGACGATGCCGTCATCCTCCGACCTGCCAAGCTCACCTCCCTCGAGGACTACAACATTACTGATATCGATGGCGGAGAGCACCACTCTCTGGCTTGCGCCGAGGACGGCGAGCTCTTCACCTGGGGCCGTGTCGATGGTTATCAGGTCGGCTTCGAGTTTGACAAGCTGAACGAGGACATTGCCATTTACGACGAGCGAGGCAACGCCCGTATCCTGTTCAAGCCCACTGTCCAGCCCGGTATGTACTTTCTTGGCTCGCTGAACAACACGTTGCTAATACATGACAGACGTCAAGGACACCATCGCCGTCACCGCCGGTACCGACAACAGCTTTGCCGTCACCTCCGAGGGCAAGGTCTTTTCTTGGGGCTTCTCGAGCAACTACCAGACCGGCCAGGGAACCATCGACGACATCCACACTCCCACCCTCATCGACAACACCGCCATCCGAGGCAAGAAGATCATCGGTGCCGGTGCCGGAGGCCAGTACTCTGTCGTCTTTGGCGAGTCTGACGACGCCCCCAAGACAAATGGTGTCAAGACAAACGGCGCTCACGCCCATGATGACAAGGAGAACGAGGCCGCCAAGAAGGCCTAGACGATTTTTTTTATAGAGCGTGTGTGTGCTACGCCGGTCATGAAACAAACAAGCGGTGGCATTTGACGCTTTTTTCTCGCGATGGAACTTTCGACATCAGCCCTTTAATAATGCGTTGCGGATGATGAGCAGCAGCGTTTTTGACAAGACAACAAACTTGTACTTTCTTGGACCGCAATAGGGAGGGCGGGTTAACGGACTTGGGGAATCGGAAGGGCGGATTCCTGTGACAAAAAGTGATACGATAGGGACATGCTTTACGTTGTGGTTACTGCTTTTTTGCGTCTGTTATGCGGATTGTGTCATATATAGAGATGGATGCGATGCTTGTTGCATATTTCAATGTTCTTTTAAATGCAGAGAGTTTCTCCTCTCGACGCTATCAAGGTCCCTTCTCCTATAAACCTGCCTGCCTTCTTTTGGTGGGTTCGTGACGTACAACAAGAAAAAAAAGAAGTATTATTCTAATACAAAAAGGGGGAAGTGGTTCCTCATTTCATTCCGTATAACTCAAGTTTGTCCCCCATCTCGGCCGTTCCCTCTCAAACGCCTTTGTCCCCCGTCGTTTTGCCTTGGCCGCTTCCAGGGCGTAATCATGTACAGCATCATTGGAGTCGCCGTTGAGTCTCCATCGTTGGGTAGAGTGTAAAGCCTTTCGTCGTCGGTTCCTTCAGGCATTAAGCTTAGCAGCAGCGTTGGACAGTGATCCGCTCCCTCGGCTGCTAAAAATGCCCATGATGCCAAAGCCGACGTAGAACAGACCCAGGGGGTACGCGACAAGGCCTCTCATGCCCTTCATTCGTCCTACCACGCAGAACATGCCGCTTGCGCTGTATGTGCACCACATGATGGCAGCTGTCGTAAACACAATGCCCAGAGGTGTGTCCATGGGCATGACGATGCCAAACAGGCTGGTCGCCACGAGGGGCAAAAGGCAGTATCCCAACACGCTCGCGCTTCGAGGGTATGTCAAGGTCGCCGAGAAGTGACCGCCCTGCTGTCCTGGCGGAGGAGCAGGTGCCGAGGGTTCGCTGCTGTACTGTGGGTAGCTTGGCTGTTGGGGTTGCTGGCCGGCGTCGGAGGGCGACATGAGGGAGAGGATCAGGTGGAGGGAGACGGAGCCGAGGGCAGCGAGACCGTAGATGTAGCCGAAGTGGACTTTGCCTGAGAAGAGCAGGATGAAGCCGAAGAGGAGGAAGAAGATGAGCGGGCCTGCGAGATCGGAATCGTCCATGAGGTGCGAATCGATGCGCCTGAAGGGGTTCAACACGGCGAGTGTCTTGACAAGTCAGCTTTCCCAGCGCATCATAAGTAGCAGCGCAAAAACAAAATCACCTTTGCCTGAATATGACCGAAATTGACACCCAACTCCTCTAGCAAAGGCGGCTCCCCATCATACCCTTCGGACGAGAACGCAGCCACCCACCCAGTCCTCAACCCGCCCTGCTCGCCCAGCCGCCCCGAAACGCCCTGCGCGCCGTACCCAGCACCCGAGAAGCCCTGCGCACCAGGTGTGGCGGCGAAGCCAGGCTGCTGGTTACCATAGCCGTATGCGCCGCCGGGCTGCGGTGTGCCTGTGCCGCCGGTGGCAGGACCGTACTGCGAAGGGAAGAATTGGAGGTTCTGGGCGGCCGAGGGGCCGGCGCCTGGGTACTGCGGTTGTTGGTTGGAGTAATAGTTTGACATGGCGCGTATACGATTGAAGTTATGCGCTGTAGGGAGGAAGGGTGTGGGAGGAGGTTTGCGTGGGGGGGCGAGGTTGTTGACTCTCTGTTTCCGAGAGGACAGTTGGAAGGATAGCTGGCGGTTTGGGAGATGGAAAGCTGGGTTGCCTTGCGTGTGTGGCTGGTGTGGAGGTTGGTGTGGTTGTGGCGGTGCGTAAGCTTAGTTCAGCCACGGAGGCATACCCTGGAGCTGTCTCTATTCAACTTTTTTCTCTCTTTTTGAGACGAGTTCAGCGCTTTTCTCTAAGTTTTATTCAATCTTGACCTCTCATTACTGTGGGTTCCATTCTGGAATCAAGTTCATTGGCATATGCTGTTACGCTTATCTGGGTAGCAGCTTAGAGCTGCCAGCCTGACCTGGACCCAAGAGCAGTCACATGGGTGGGGTGGATGAAGCCAAGACGGGAGTCTTCATCTCGAGAGTACCAACAACGAGGTTTGACTACACCTCTACAGGTTATTTCCCAGGAGATTATTATCGAGGCAAAGCCCCCTCATTAAACACATACCCTAGTTGCTTTGATATCCATTCCATCCCCTCTCTTTCTCGTTTGATACCCAGATCTATGACTTGGCCGCTGCGATTGCGGCCCGAGCATGTTCAACGTGTTTCTTAAATCCGTCGGCAACCGCTGGGAATTCACCGTACTTTTCCTTGACCTCAGCGTTGACCCTCTCCGCGTCGTCAGGCCAAGTTTGATTCCCCGTACAGTTAATTGGCAGGCCGGCATCATGCAAGATCTTGCCCGCCTCCTTGGACGCCTCGATCAGCGCTTCAAAGTCGCACTTGCGAAGCGTAGTCTGCCAATTTATCGATAAGTATTCGGTGATTTCTTCTGCCTTGAGAGGGCATACCTGTGCCATGTATGAGTATTGCAACACGTGCATCATGGCGACTTGTCCTGGCACGGCGTGCAACGCATCGTTGAAACCGCTCGCACGTTGAGGCCCGGTGGATTCGCTGCTGGGTTTCTTTGAAGTCGACATTACTGGTTTGAACTGATGTCGTAGTGATGGATATGAAGCTGAGCTATTGGGACGGGATGATGGATGGTCTTATGTTGGCTGGGAGTGATAGGATCGACGTGACGCATGGAAATGAGGTGACGGGGTTGATAGGTGACATTCGCCCTGCGCCACGATTGGACGGCTTAGCCCGAGGCTTTTTTTTCTCAAGCTGTGGTCTTGGAGTCGGCCTAGCTTAGGTACTACTGTAGGTGGCAGCTACCTAGGGGACGGGGTAGGGGCTAGTTGCATAAGACGGAGGAACTTGGAAGGGATGATTTCTTGAGGTGTATTGTTACACTGCAGGCCATGCCCGCTGCTGTGTGGATAGTGAGGATGGAAATTACAATTTACTTCGCCTTATAATGTTGAGCTAACCCATTGCGTGCGCCTGTGGGGATGGTTGACTGGAGTATGGGGAATCTAGATTACTGGGCCAGGACGATAACCTTTAAATTCTGTGAGTGATCTTGTAGTTGGGCTGCCTAACTATCCAGAAGGCAAGAGCAATGGGGCATGAGACATCGATATTGCAAAGGGTGAGGTGGCGCAGCTATACTGTGAAACTTCTCCAAAGGCTGTGATCCAATACAATCCGAAAACTAAAAGCCCCGCATGATGACGTGGATGGGTCGTCTGGAACCAATCTCATCTTTATCGCATCTGAGTTGAGCGGTAAAACGACCACTTGGGAGTCGAGAAGTTCATTTCATCGTTAACCGCTCTAAGAAGCGCTTAGCTACGATAACACAAGCTCGGAAACATGGGTCGAGTGAGCTGTGGATACTGATGACTAGGAAGTTCAATAGTTTGGTAACTCAACATCCCCAATGCCGAACGAGAAGCAATCCAGGGGGGCCTGAACCGAACCCCTGATCCTTGTCACGTATGTAGTTAGGCGTTGCAAGAGAGGCCCGCTGGGCCGCATGATTATTCTGCAACGAGCCGCGCGCCTAAAGTGACGGATGGGTTTGAGTACAAAACTGGACGAGTTCACTCGCAATCCTGGGTCGTAAACCATCATCTTTATGTTGTACGAGTTAATTATTCTTATTCCATCTGCCCACCATGGCCGTCCAAGTGGATCCGCCGAGTCCCGTGTCTCGTGCTGTGTCCTCGCCTTGTGACGTTTGCCACGATTTCCAGCCCGTGGAGACCAACCCAAGAGCAAGCCCCTTTGACCGGATGTTCAACCTCTACAACATACATGTCGACAACCTCCACGACGAATGTCCTCGATGTTCATTGCTCAAGACGATTTCCCTACGACTGCAGTCGTCTCTCTTGGCCGAGTATGACGAGTTTGAACCGATGATCAATCGGGAAGGGGCACAATCCAGTGGGATGTGGATCGCCCCCAACTCTGATGGCACTGTCCTGGCGCGATGCACATGGGATATGCAAAGGAAGAAGGGCGAGGAGAAATGCGACAACTATTTTTATAGAGAGGTGCATATTCACCCGGCGACCAAGGTTAGTCCACAGCCGGCTTCTAATGCCCGAGGGACTCTGCTAATGCTCAATCAAACGCAGTCTGAGATTCCTGAATCTTTGACAATGAAAAAGTTACACAATACGCACTGGAGTCCCAAGTCAGAGGAGAGCATCCAGTTTGTCAAAGACCTACTCCAAACTTGTGAAGCGGGACAAGGCGATCACCGTCATTGCCGTTCTGAGCACAAGCCTCCACTGCCCAAGAGAGTCATTCGAATCGACCCTGAAGACGAATCATTGAGTCTTTATGAGACTCAGCCGGATGAAACTGGCGCTTACGTTGCCCTGAGCCACTGCTGGGACCCCCCTCTCGACAACCGATCCGGACAACTCGGGAAACGACACCACAAATGAGAGTATCGGTTCCCGAGTCGGAGCTTTCTTGTGTCTTTAGGGATACAGTTTGGCTCTGCAAGCAACTTGGGATCCAATACGTCTGGATTGACTCTCTGTGTATCATCCAAGACGATGAGGGTGATTGGGAGGTCGAATCAGCCAAGATGGCAGACTACTACTCCCAAGCATACCTCACTGTGGCTGCGGAGTCTTCGATAGATGGGACAATTCCATTCCTCCAAGAAAGCCGGGATAGGTGGCAGAAAATGATCTATGCGGCACCTGACCAAGACGGTAACTCCTTGACTTTCGCCTTCCAGGAGCACTTCTCGAATGAAGCCTTCACCCGAGGACCTTACAATTATTGGAAAGAGGGCCACAGTATTCTTCCTACCCGGGCTTGGACTCTTCAAGAGTCTATCTTGTCGCGAAGAATCGTGCGGTTTGCTCTGTCCGATATCATCTGGGAGTGCCAGAGCACATCACAGCATCATGATTCGTCTCGAGTGCTGGGTGTCGGGGACCGGAATATCCGGCAGGCGCTTTACGCACTTCATAACTTGGAGGCATCGGACGAAGAGCGGAGAGACGGGGCAAGTTCAATATGGGAGTCCCTCGTGCGTATGTACTCGATCCGCGCGATAACCTACGACCTTGACAAACTGCCAGCTTTCAGCGGAGTAGCAGCATCCTTGGCTCCTATATTTCAGGGACGGTACTTTGCAGGCATTTGGGAGGCTCATTTGCCCCATGGCCTGGGTTGGACTGCCGGGCGACTGGAAGGTTATGAACCCTCGCGGTGTGCCCTGGAGCAATATCTTGCACCGTCATGGTCGTGGGCCTCTCTGCCTCAAGCCTTGGCAGTGGATTTTATTTCTCGAGTTGAAGAGGAGCTCGAACCTGAATTTCAGCCCAAGATACTTGAAGCATTCTGTGACAGCTCTGACAAAGCTCCGTTTGGACGAGTTCGCAGCGGATACATCTTGCTCGAGGCCCCTCTCTTTAAGGTCACGCTTACCTGCGTGAGCTCATCGAGTCGCGGAGTTAAGTACAAGTTGAAATTTGGCCCTGAATTCGGGGAAGCCAACATAACGGACGATTTCAACGAGGACTGCTTGCTGGCTGAGGAAGACGGCTTCGCGAAAAGAGCAACACAAGACAGTCGAGTGGAATACCAACAGGACCCATCGACGTTCCGGGCGATGGCCTGGGTCCTCTGGCTATACAAACGAGGAGAGGCGCAATTGTGTGGAATAGTGCTGGGTTCAGAGGGGTCGGCGGAGAGTTTTCAAAGAATTGGGTATATCTCAGCAGGAGGCCTTGCAGCTGAGGCGCTTCCAAAGAACCCTGTCCGGCGCCAGGTTAGGCTGATATGAACGTTTTGAGGGTGAAGACTTGTTGAAGTTGCGGATGTTTCATGGCATTTAGGTAGCTTATTTGTATTGAGAGACTTGGATTGTTATCATTACATGCATGTTAATTCCTCGACCCATTCATTCATTCTGCTAAAATCGAGACGTGGCTATTCTAGCCTTGTACCAGGGGCAACTATCTTTCATCTCATAATCGATGTCGTCTCCGAAAGGGGCCGTCAGTTACAACCCATAGCAGTTGTCATAATGAATGAGGTCTCTTTAAAAGCGCGGCGCAGCTCGGTGCAATGCATATCAGACCAGCTGAGAACCATGTTTCTTCCTGCCTTCCTCGGCCTACCTTCTCTCGATGCCATATCTTGAGCCAAGTTGAGTAGGCAGCCTGATGCGCTTCCTGCAAATCTCAGAGTACCAGGGAGTAGTCCCCGGACGCATGCCATACGGTGCTATTGGTGTACCCAAGGAATAAACCAACTAATTAAAGTTTAAGCGGGTGATGTTTTTGCCTGCTGGTATTGCATGTGCATCGATGGTGTTATTGAGGCCACCGGGGGAGGTTCGTCTTGGCCAATTGTGTCATGAAACAGTCGGCCTGATTGTGCCAACGCACAGGTTGTCGTAGTAACTGCATATGCCATTTGTGGCATTATTTTTCCATAGATATGCATTCGGTACTTGGGTTGGATCCTGGCTATAAGGTCGTCGCGGGTACATGGGATCGCCATCGACTGGGGAAGAGTGGTAGGCGAGCAGCCGAGGGGATGCGAATGCCGTTCTAATTGGTCTCTCAGGAGTTATTCGAGAGGCTGGTCTCATGCATGGCGTGGCGACGCTTCGCTGGCAAGGCGAGGCGAGACTCTTGGGCACTCTCACTAGAGCAGGCTGTGACCCTTGTCAGCCAATGCCTGGAAGTTCTGGCCCATGCGGTAATTCGCTGATATGGAACCTGGAAATAATCCTGGACCCGGCCCTGGGTGACTGACCCCTCACTTTAGCCGATGCATCTTCTCTTCCAATCTTCATTCTACCTATTCACATGACTCAACCATCAGACCCTCCCTCACAACATGGAGGGAGTCGGCGCTGTCGCAAACGTCGTCGCCGTGGTCAACTTGTCTGTAAAAGTCGTCACGCTTTGCTCCCAATACGCCGAAGACGCCCGAGGTGGTGCCAGACACGAAATCGATGAATTGCGCGACGAGGTGACGGCGCTAAGAAGAGCCGCCAAATCAGCACGGCGGCTGCTCAAGGACCAACATGGCGCCAGTCTGGAGGCCTCGCGAGACATGGAGGACGCCCTCCGGGAGAGCCTCAATGTCCTCCGCAAGCTGGAGGAGAACCTCCAGTATAGCACCGGCCGCAGGTTTATGAGGCTCTTTCGCATCAGGGTGTTGAAGTGGCCGTTTAAGAGGAGGGAGGCTAATCAGAGGATTAAACGGATCAGGAGGTGCACGAAACGGCTTAATTTGTCTCTTCAGGTGCTTCAAACGTATGTGGACGGTGACATACATCCTTGGTCAATTGCACTAACATATCACGATTAAGTGCCATAATTGGCGTCGACTCCAAAATGGTACGTGTTGACGAAACCATGGTCTCTATGGACCAACGCATGGTCATGCACATGTTGCCTACTGCGCTGGGGGCACTGTACGACTCTCGCGAAGAAGAACATGGCGCTACATGTCTCACGGATACCCGGGTTGAGTTGCTTCGAGACATAGATGATTGGGTCAACAGTCGGAAAGCGCCAACCATCTTCTGGCTCAACGGGATGGCTGGGACTGGGAAGTCGACAGTATCTCGGACTGTTGCGACGACGACGGCTATGCACCGTCGTCTTGGAGCCACTTTCTTCTTCAAGAGAGGCGAGACCGACCGAGGGAACATCTCCAGGTTCTACACAACGATTGCCTATCAGCTCGTTCGCTCTATACCTGGCATTGTCCCTCACATCAGATCAGCTATTGATGGAAAAGACTCCGTCATAGGAAAGTCGGCTGAGAAGCAGTTCGAGAAACTCATCTTGCAGCCTTTGATGCAGGTCCGACACAGGACTAGAGCTATTCTTGCTATCGTCGTGGATGGCCTAGATGAGTGTGATGGGGATGACGACATCCAGCGCCTGATCACCCTTCTTTGCGATCTCAAGGATGTCAAGAACCTCCGCGTTAAAGTTCTCATTACGAGTCGACCGGAGCTGCCGATTCGACTAGGTTTTCACGACGTTCGGGACCACTACAGGAATTTGGTGCTTCACGAGATATCAGACGCCATTGCCGAGCACGACATTGAAACTTTCTTGAGGCTCAGACTCGATCAGATCAGGCGGAACTACAACCGCTCAGTCTCAAGGGACAGACACTTTCCAAAGGACTGGCCTGGACCTAGAGACACGGCAACGCTCGTCCGAATGGCTGTCCCGCTCTTCATCTTTGCCACCACAGTCTGTCGGTTTGTTTCGGATAGGAGATGCGGCAATCCCAGAGAGCAGCTACGGAAAGTACTGAGGTACAGGACGAGGAGTCAAGAGGCCAAAATGGATGCGACCTATCTTCCGCCACTGGAGCAGCAGTTGATGGGGCTCTCCAACACTGAGAAGGGACAAGTACTGGATGAGTTTCGGACCGTTGTTGGGACCATTGTGCTTCTCGAGACGCCGCTCTCAGCGCCGGCTTTGGCCCGACTCCTCGATGTCTCGCAAGACACTGTTCATGCGAGGTTGAACAAGCTTCATTCTGTGTTGAATGTTCCACAATCTGCAGACTCTCCCATCCGGTTACTCCACCTATCCTTCCGGGAATTCCTAACCGACCCCGAGAAGAAGGGAACCAATGAGTTCTGGGTGGATGAAAAGTATTGGAACGGCCATATTACATCATGCTGCCTTCGCATCATGAACGATGCCTTGAAAGAGGACATTTGCGACCAAATCCATCCAGGGGCTGATCGCTCAAGCTTACAACGGGGGCAAGTGGATTCGTGTATCCCGCCAGAATTGAAATATGCCTGCCGTTTCTGGGCTCGCCATCTACAAAATGCTGAGAGGAGCTTCTACCGCGACCAGGAGGTTTACAACTTTCTGTCCCGCCATTTCCTCCATTGGATAGAGGTCCTCAGCCTCGTCGAAAGGCCAACCGAGAGTTATCACATTGCAAAAAGTCTGCAGGTATATCTGCATGTAAGAAAGAATCACTACGCTATTTTCAAGTCGATGCTAATAGAGACCTAGAACACACCCTGTTCCGAGCTTGGCCAGCTCTTGAAGGAAGCCCCCAGCTTTATCCAGAGGAACTTGGCCATCATCGACTCACACCCCCTTCAGCTGTACTCTTCCCTTCTCAGCATCACCCCGGAGAACAGCCTTATGCGGAGACTCTTTTGGGGCGAAGGGCCTTCATGGGTATCCCTTATCCCAGCCCCCGACTCTCACTGGGGCCAAGACCAATACGCCTTGGAGGGCCACAAGGGAACAGTAAACGCCGCTGCTTTCTCCCCGGACTCGTCGCTCCTGGCTTCGGCCTCATCAGATGCCAGTGTTAGGCTCTGGCACGTGGAAACAGGCGAATGCATCCGAGAATTCCAGAAGCATAAACAACCTGTGAGGGACGTCAAGTTCTCACCCGACTCGACACTCATAGCTTCAAAATGCGACGAGACTATCCGGATATGGAAGAGTGATACGGGTATACAACTGGAGAATTTCGCCATCGATGGTAATCACAGAGAATGCCCCGTTGAGTTCTCACCAGACTCTAAGCTTGTGGCGTGGATTGGTGAACGAGGTGATTTGCGCATCATGCAGCTGGATACCCTTCAATGCATATGGCAATTTAGACATGGCGGCTTCACGGACCCCAGGAAACGACTACAAAACACCCCCTACTCGTTGCATTTCTCATCAGACTCGAAAGTTATCGCTGTGGTGGTAGAGGAAACGGGCTTCTTCTCCTTGTGGAGTGTCGAGAGTGGCTACCGCATCCGGAAACATGAGCAAACAGGGAATCTCTCCCTCGAGGTACCTCACCATAGTCCACGCCGGGACGTGTCGTTTAGCTTTGTTGAGGACACCAGCCAACCAACTGTCGCGAATGCCCAGTCGACATTCATGGTGGCAGGCAATGAGAACCTCCGGTCCGAGTCCGACGACACCATCCTCGTCCGCTGGGTAGAGACTGGCGAGGTTGTGCAAAGCATCACGACCCCTTACAGTGGCAGGAGCCGCGCCATTTCGACACAGTTTTCACCAGACGGTGCAATTCTGGGTTCGATACACGAAGACAAAACCGTCAAGGTCTGGGATATTGGGACGGGAAATTGTCTGCATATTCTCAGTGGCTTCGCAAGTGAGGTCAAGGCCATGTCCTTCTCTCCAGACATGCGTCTAGTCGCTTCAGGGTCTACCGACAAGATGGTGCACATCTGTTCCATTAGCTCCGGAAGCAACCTCCCCCTATCAGAGGCAAGCAGACACCCCATTCAAGCCATGGTGGTGTCTCCAGACGGTGCCGTCGTTGCATCCTTCTCCGCGAATAGAGAGCTGGCGCTGTGGAGGATAGATACCGGCGTGTGCATGCATCGTCTCGAATGCCCCCACATGATGGAGTATTTAGAAGGACCCTCTCGAAAACCGTCCTTCGCCTTTTTGAGTCGTTTATTGTTTTGCGCGTGGTCGCGATCGACTCTATACATGTATCGTGTAGACACGGGCCAGCGTGTCTCCGAGGTTGACAAACACCGAGGGTCTGAGGTTGCGTTTTCTCCTGATGGGAGTCGTATCGCCTTTAGACCCAGCGAAGACGTCATTTACACCATGATGCCAGACTCGGGCGAGTACGGACATCAACTCACGGGGGGAAGAAAGCTGTCGGATCCGAGATTCTCGCCCGATTCTACACGTGTTGCAGCTATATCCTATACCCCCAAGCGGTGCCACGTGTATCTTTGGTCTGTCGAAAATGGCGCTTGTCTTCATAAACTCCGTACGCGGCTTCCTCACGACGCCATCAAGGCACATATCAGCGCTATTTCTCCAGACGGGAGATGGGTCGCGGTGCAGTGGGCGGTAGATGAGGAACGGGCTTCACGGGGTGTACGCGCATACAAGCGAGTGTATTCTCTGGAAGTCATATCTGTCGCCCAGGGCGAGACGGCCGTGAGGTTCAACACACCGTCGGCAAGGCCGCCTGGGGAGTGCAGCTTCTCGAGTGGTTCCCAACATGTGGCCTGGGTTTGCGGTTCCAGCATGAGGGTCTGGGATACTGCCACTGGAGCACTTATTAATCACGTCAACCTCGGCTTCTTTCCGTCCCGCATCAATTTTGACATCGGCAGGGACTATCCTTTCACCAACTTTGGTCGAATCTCTATCAATAACCCTCAGTCAGAAAATGTCAATGGCACAGGGACTCCTCCCGGGAGGCTGGGGTATGGAGTCAGCGCCGACAGGTCATGGCTCTTGTGGAATGGCATGGAATTCTTCTGGTTGCCACCGAGATTCCGACCCCATGATGGCTGCGCTATCGAGGTATCAGGCTCGACCATCATTATTGGTTCAGACACAGGAGTGTTGCTTTTTTTCAGATTCACGTTGGAGGACCCACTTTCTGGGCATCGCATAGTTACGATTCGGGAATAGTTGGAGAATTTGCGAGTGTTGGCCCACGGGATATTAATGATGGGAATGGTTTCCATACAGGTAAAGCATATTTTGGTATATGGCGCAGGCAGGGTTACGATTAATGAGTAATGATATATATCACGTCTAGTAATAATGTACCAACAAGGTTTATTAGATTGATCAAGGGCAGTGTCAATCCCTCGGTACCTTTGCGCCGATGGGTGCCCAAGTACTTCCAAGCTGGTATTGAGCAAGCATCCGGCACCTTCTCAAGCCGAATTATCCCATGATTGCTATATTTATTGCTGTTTTTGCCTAGACTTGAAACCTGGTAATGGGCTTATCACAGTAACGCCCCTCTTACCTAGGCAGCAGGCCAATGAACCTGACGGATTGTCTGTTTTCATCATACTCGACTCTGGGCTGAGCCAACAACGTGATGGCAGCGGCGCCTTCTTATCTGATTGGTTAATGGGTTGAGAGTTGGACCAACATAGCAGGTCTCGGCAACGTTCTGCCTGCCACCCGCCGGATCTTCAAATGTACCTGGTAAGACTGGGCTTACGCTTGTTCCCTGTATGCCATTTCGTCATGGGCCAAGAGGAGATGAAATGAGGGTGTGTTGCATGTGGCGCTTAATGTTCCCATGGCAGGTGGCGTCAGGAGCGACAAAGATGCCAACACTCGATGCTTTCTCCGCGGATGCACCGCCCTCTCCCAAGTCAGATATACCGAAGCAGGAGATGGTTGCCCAGTATATATACAGGCAGGAAATGCCTACACCAGGCGTTCCCAAAGTGGCAGTGTCACCTGTTGGAAATAGTCCCCCTGAGAAGCAGCTAGTCGTACCGTAGAATTAGATAGCGAGATGCCCCGTGCCGAGTTGCTCTGATACTGGTATCTACATGGTGGCATTACTAGGACTGGGGGGTCTCAGTAGGGCGGTCAGCTCCAAAGACCTGGCATGTTCGTTCCGTTTCAGCGCGGTGTTTTGGGTTTATTTGTGCTTGAGGATATATGCAGTAACGGTACATATCGTCGTCTCAAGTTGAAAAGAAATAATGTTTTCACTCGTCACTAAACATGCTCCGGCCTAGCATGAATGCCGATTGGCCTCTAACAAAAGGAATTCGGGCAGTTATCAACACATACATCTTGTCTCGGAACTTGATTTTCAGTTTGCGGCGACATAAAGTCAACTACACTCCTTGATCGAATCTATTTACAACCCATCAAGAGCTGCTCTGCGTGATAAGACCCAGCTTCCACGGCAGAGCGTTATACTCTCCAGAAGCGCCAGGGTCCAGACCCTGGTAGAGAAAGCGCATGCCGTTGAGGCTGACAGTCAATGTCTGATCAGTCTTGGTGCGGACCATCTCGCCGTGGCTGATACTCTTGGTCCAAGCAGTGCCGCTGAAGTTGACATTATTCGATCGAGCAAAGGGGTTCTCCTCCGAGTCAGCTAGGCCAGTCCATTCCCCATCGATGCTTGACGCTGTCCAGGAGCGGAAGTATCGTGCACCATCGCTTCCAATAGCCTCCACCAGCAGGAGATAGCCGCCTTCTTCGAGTGTATATACGCACGCGGCTTCGAATAGCCTGTGTGGGTTGGAATCGGAGAGAGCAATAACCGTGTTATCCATGCCTTCGGGGAAGTTCTGGAGCGTGGTCGAAGAACGATAAAGTTGACCATTGTCGTCTGACGAGAAAAGGTGACAGTTTGTGGCATCGCAAATCACCCACATGTCGACCCAGTTACCATTGCCGATATTCTGCTTGATAATATCCGGCTGGGCAGAGTAGAAGTTCTTGGGGGCGCTCCAGCCAGCAGGGTTGCTGATATCCTCGTTGGTAGAGTAGGCAGCATTGCCATTCTGGTAGACCAGATACCAGAGGCCTTGCGGCTCAAAGAAGAAGACCTGAGGAGCAGCACGGTAGCCTGTTCCAATGGGAGTCTCATCCAGATAGTGAAACTCGGCATCACCTGCGTTTTCAATATCCGTAAAGGACAAGTAAACGAGATTGTAGCCTGACTGCTGAGCTGTACTGGCAAAGACATGATAAGTGCCATCTACCTCGACGACGGTAGGATCTTTAATGCCGGCGATGCCTCGGCCATCGTTCTTGGCCGCGATGAGGGGTTCGGTCGAGGTCCATTGGAAACTGCTGGGGATGCTGGGTGACTGTCGAGCGGTTTTGCAGTTTTGTTTGGGGGCGGCGACGACCGAGCCAAGGGCAAGGCAAAAGGAAAAGAGTTGAGCCAGCAACATTGCGATACGCTGAAGAAGGGATAGAAACAAGGAACAGAACGAATGGGGGAATCAACACCTGGCTGAGGGGTGTAGCCTCGGGAAGCATAGGAAACTTGATATTTAACTACCGCTTGGAAATTATCCCTGGAGGCCGTTTATCAATTCTAGACTTGGAGTCGAACGATTGGTGGTGTGCTTTACTTGCAACGCCTTACAGCAACCTGAAACAACTGCCACACATATAGCATATTCCCGGTCGCTGAGCGAAATCACACTTTTAGAAGAAATAGTCATCTTCGGAGAAATTATCCCGCGACTTAATTGTTACACTTTTTCACTCCTTTATTTTTTCCATCCAAACCAGATGGATAAACTTGAGAGTGTCACGGAAACTCGACTTCTACTCCACAGCCACCACAGAGACGCGCACTCGTAAACACTTCCCCAAACGGTTCTTGTTCGTTCCTTTAGGCCTTGTTAAAATTGGTTTATATTTCTCGGAGTTAGATATAAAAGATGAGAATTTGCAGACCATGCACGCGCGTGTTCACGAACCAACTTGACATCCGAAAACGATATCCGGAGCTGTTTCATCCCCCTGCCCTATGAAACATAACCTCATCTGATCAGCCTTTTCAGTCGAATCATGTTAATTACGTCAAAGCGTCAGCCGGACCTCGGCGTTTCAAGTCCGTCGGCTCCTGGGACCGAAACCCGCCATCATTCTCATGCGGAACCTCACAGTCTGCAACTTCTATTCCCGAATTGCAAGTTGGCACATCACGATTTTGACTTGCTTGCGCCATAGCTAGTGTATATCACAGAGACGTCACCGCTGGATTAGCTCCCTCTAGGCAGGTTTGAATTCACTGCTTCAAGCCAAAGTGCCGGGAGAACAGGTAAAATCCGCAACCTACAAGTTGAAGAGTACCAAGTCTGGAATGAGTTTTCACTACCGTTGACCACCACGTTGTCTCAAATACGTAAAAGGCATTTATTGACACTGTCCTGCCTCAATGGAGCCTATAAAATACTGTCTTGGAGATTCTTTCTTATTCTCATCATCAGTGATGTCTCCAAAAGAGGCCATCAGTCACAATATCAGCCGACACAGTTATCAATACATGACGGCATCAAAACCCAGTACCGTGCGTGTTAGAAAGTTCACGGTACTCTATCCCAACTACTATATAGACACGTTGGTGAAACTGACCTGCGCATCATCCTTGTCGGCGACGGCAAAAATACCCACGACCGGTCCGATAAAGTCTTGGTCAACAAGATCCAACGTATCGACGCCAGCTAAAAGAACCAGGGGGCTTCCAGCACCCTGATTGCTTGAGTAGAAGGCCTGGTACTCCTTCTCTGTATAACGAATCTCAAAGGAGACGGAATCTGAACCCTTGGCAATTTCGTGTTGCACCATCTTGGTCATGTTCTTGGCGTTGTTGATGAGCTCGAATATGACCGCCGACTTGGATGCTTCATAAAATACCTTGAGGTATCGGTGCTCATCCTTGTAGACGGCGAGACCGGCCTTGACCTTGGACTCTGAAGGGATCGAGTTGAGGGCAAGGGTGGCTTTGCTGCGTCCTACCAACTCCCGCTGTCTCTTCCCAGCGAATGTAGGAGAGATGGAGTAATCATCAAAGCCAGTAGTCGAGGTCGTCAGGACGGCTGCATCACAGGCACCCGAGATGTTGTACCTTTCTAACTCTAGATCACGGATATAGGCGAGATGGACGGTTCCCGCGGCTTCGAGTCCATGTCGGACACTATACTGTATGGGTCTTCCGATAGTCATCCTGACCCTTTGAAACGACAACCAGTCTCCATCCCACATGCCGGGAGTCAGGTACGTCTCTCTCCCAAGATTCCAGCGACCATCCTCGTCCTTGCGCACGCCTAGACAGACCCCCCACCAAGATCCCTCTTGGTCCTCCACCGCGTCACAGTGGCCGACATGCTGGATGTATTCCGTCGTGTTGGCTGCAGTGACGACGGGGTTGTGGGTTTTTGGTTCGTACGGGCCTTAGATGTCCCTTGACCGTGCCATCGTGGCCATGTGCTTTTCGTGAGTGCCGCCCTCGGCGACCATCAAGCGGTGCCATGCCCCTCGCTTGTAGATGTGAGGGGCTTCGACGGAAGGACCCCCTGTGCCAGCCCAGATGGCTTTCTCATCGGTGAGCTTCTCGCCGGTCTTGACGTCTACCTCGAACAGCATTATCTCAGAGGTCATGCCAGCACCAGCGATGTATGTCTTGTCGCCCTCAAAGTAGATATCCCGTAAAGTTGAAGGGGAAGGGGTGACTCCATTCATTTTCCCAGATGTCGGTAGGGGTGACAATGAAGTTTTGTTTCTGATCTTTACCCATGTCCAAGGTCAGGTTGGTGTTTGGGGGCCTCTAACTGAGTTGGTGTAGACCACGTGGAAGGTGTTGTTGTGATAGCGTATCGTTGGCGCATACAAGCCCCCAGTCGCAAGCCGTGCATTGGAGTCTGCCGCCTTATGGAAGAGGCGGGTTCTGGCCCCGGCCAGGCTGAGCTGGTCTTGTTGATTGATGGCATTGCCTAGGAGAGAGTTAGCAAGTGCATCGTTTCCATCCATCGGCTTGGACTAACCGATATGTTACCAGGAGACAAGATCCTGGGATGCATAGATAGGCAGGCCAGGCCAGATGTGAAAGAACGAGGTGGCGAGGTAGTACCAGTCGTCAACTCCAATGATGAATGGGTCGGGAGCGAAGCCAGGGATGATGGGGTTAATCTGTTGGACCATGGATGGCGGCAAAGCCGAGCAGGAGGCACCGGGTAAGGAACCAGCTATGGCCTGGAGACCAAGTGCCATCTCCAGGGAGCGGTAGACGGTCCAAGAGGAGAAGAGACGCATGGTGGGCAACGCGCAGTGAGCAAACGACACAGCTATAGAGTTGGATCAGGCAGCATACGCCATTACTGATGGTGGCAGGAAGACTTCATCTATACTAATTAAGCACCCTGAATACGCGTAAAGACTATAATTGCCTTTCTTGTTATGTTGAGTATAGCTGGCCCGCACCCATGATCGACAACTCCCCCCAACTCAAAAGCAAAGAGGTACAGACGATCAATTTAGGCTGCTCGGATATAAGTAGGTTACATACGGGAGGAGACTGACCAATGAACAGGCAACTTAAACCCCCGCGGCAATAAAACAAGGAGCCCACTTTCTGTTGCTTTTCCCCACGGAGAATTCACCTCCACCATGCGTCTTCAGATAATCAACAGCGTTCCTTATGCCTATTCCCACAGCCTGTGACGCCTGCAAGCGGCGAAAGGTCAAATGCGACTTGCTGAGCCCGTGCGCGAACTGCCGCATCTCACAGCTCCGCTGCGAATACACCGTCGTGCCCCGGAAACGAGGTCGCAAGAGTGCCGCCGTTGCCCACCACCATCAGAGAGCTCCTTTGCCAGCATCGCCAGCATCACCCAGGCCACTACCAGAGATAGTCAGAGCTAGCAACGGGCCACGTGATGAGCTCCAGGAAGGGTTGCCATCACCTGATACTGAGACACCCTCGGGGCCGCTCATCTCCAGCCAGTTGTCCCTGGCGAGTGTACCCTCGGGGCCGTCCATGATACAGCCTGCTACCCCGGTTGCCAGTCACATCCTCGAAACCCTCGTCAGTTGCTTTGCTTCGATTGACTCTCCAGACACCATCGCCCATGTGGCCCACCGATGCATCGACCTGTTCATGCAGTACCTCTTCCCCATCACGCCCATCGCCCACGAACCCACCCTTCGCGCAGCTGTTTCGTTTCTCCTCCCCGAGCGTCGCCAGGACTTTGCTGGGGACTCATGCGGGGCCCCCCAGTTGTCCGCTCTGCGGGCCTTCACCCTCATCACGGCGCTATGCGCGTCTGTCGCGTCTGTCATGCCAGATTCCCTCGTCTCGCCCCAACGCCGTCTGCTAGCTGCCTCGTTCCTCGATGCGTCGCGTGCCATGCTTAGGCTCTACGAGGATCATGACCTCGGAAGCCCCAACTCATCCTCATTGACCATTCGCATCTGGCACTCCATCGCCCTGCAAAATACCACCGGCAGGACTGGTCAGAGCTGGCACTGCCAGTGGCAGGCCTCGCTACTTGCCCAATCGCTGCGGCTGTACGACGAGCATGTCGTGAACCAGCAGCCCCAGCCCGAGTCCAAGCTTCTCCGGCTCACCTTCTGGCAACTCTATGCTGCCGACAAGGCAGCTCTGGCTTTCGACAGCAGGCCTGTCGTCCTGAATGAGCTGCTATTCCGTGACCATCTGAGCCTGCTTGACTGCGGCGAGGCTGACGAACCGCTCCTCGACCCCACGAGAGAATTCAATCAAGCTTCCCTCGAGGTCCGCCTTCTTCTCGGGTTCCAGCTCAAAAGGCGCCTCTGGGCCTCAGCGGGCAGTCTCATTACCGGGTTTACCGCCTACGTGCGTCGCAGGGAGGGCACCCTCCGGGACACGGGGCATCAAGAGGTCGAGGTGGCGCATCTTCTAGAGTCTTATCTCTCCTTCGCGGGCATGATGGACGAGTGTCCTGAGTGGCTACAGTTCCTTGAGAATGATGACCATGACGCCCATGACGCGGTGTCTCTGAACCCAGAAATCCTCGCTTATCAAAAGACGTGCTTCTATGTGCAGAGGAGCAACCTCATGTCGACGTTTCACTGTATGCGGCTCGTGATCCTGCAGAAATGCATCGAGCACAATATCTTGTCCGTCATCGGACTAGAGAATCAACCACTCTCGCTCGCCATCAAGAAGATTGAGATTGGGCATGACTTCCTGCGAGAGCTGCAGATGGTTCCTTTCGTGTGCTACAAGGTCCAAGGGGAAGCCGCAGTAAGTCTCAACTCAGCTCGAGGTTGTAATCACTTCTTCCCGCGCTGACAATCATGACATAGGTTGAGCGCGTCCGTTACGTCGGTGCTGTGCTTCTCGAGCTCGTTCAAAAGACCGACAACGACATGGTCAAGGCACGGACGAACTCTCTATTCAGGCGGATACTCAACTTTTTGACCAAGCTAGACTCGAAAGCGTCAGACGATCTAATTGGCCAGCAGGATTTTGAGGCATCATGGTGGTAGTCAGATTTGTGGTCAAATACCGCCGGTCATCCACACGAGGGTTGTTTAGTCTAGTCCTTTATTGATGTGTGCCTCTATTCTATCTCGGAGAACTCCCGCCATATCTAGAAATCCATCACAGCCCAGACCACATAAAGGTCTCAGGCAGGTAGAACACACTCCGAAGCACCTCGTCTCTGGGATCAGCGCTGCGAGAGATGATAACAGCAAACTCGCCCGCCTCGGCTCGCCAGCAAGAGAACTCTTCAGACCAGAAGGAAAGCGAGTACTTGTCGAGAGAAAGGGTACAGGTCTGTTTCTCTCCCTTGGTGAGATGGACTTTGGTAAAGGCCTTGAGCTCCTTGCGGGGCCGCTGGAGGGATGACTCCAGGTCAGCGACGTAGACTTGCACCACTTCAGCTCCGTCGTAGTCTCCGGTGTTGGCAACGATGACGGAGATATTCATCTTGAAGTCCACGCCCCCGTTGAAAGCAGATGGCACCATGAGATCCGAGTACTCAAAGTTGGTGTATGACTGGCCGTAGCCAAAGTAGAACAGAGGCGGGCATTCCAGCTTTTCATAGTAGCGATAGCCCAGGAAGACTCCCTCTCCGTAAAAGATGGATCGCTCTGCTTTACCAAAGTTCAAGAACGATGGCGTATCCTGCAGTCTCTTGGGGAAAGTCACTGATAGCCTTCCAGATGGATTGACCTTGCCAAAGAGGACATCAGCGATGGCATGGCCCGTCTCCTGACCGCCGAGCCAGCTGTGCAAGAGGCTGCTGACTTTCTCAATCCAGGGCATCTCGATAGGCATCCCGCTCTGGATGATGACAACCTAGATGTTTGGTCAGACGGAAAGAACTGAAAGAAAAAGGTTGTATCATCTCACCGTTCTAGGGTTCGCCACACAGACACGTTCAATCATCTCGTTCTGTCGCCTCGGAAGGGAGAGATGAGTGCGGTCCGAGGCCTCGTACTCGTAGTCAGATCCCAGACCCGCGATCAAGATCGGAATGTCGACTTCTCGAGCCAATTTCACCGCATCCTCGATAGCTTGATCCTCATCTCGCAGGAACTGTCCGCCTAAGCGTACTCCACCCTGCGCCGGGGGACCAGCGATGGGCTGCAGAGTCTCGTTGGTCATGACGATGGTCACTTTGTAGCTCCGGCCCTTTTCGACCTTCATGTCGATCCAACGTTCCGCAGACAGTTTGTTGAAGCAGGGTGTGTCGTCATTCTTGGGCGGCTGGCTCGACCACTGGTCCACGACCAGATCTTCATCGATCCAGAGCCTCGCCTTACCGCAGACGCTGAGCGCGAAGCGGTACAACCCCGTCTTGGCGGCGACAAAAGTCGACCTGACCCGTATGAAGTGATGAGCTGGGACATTTTCAAATGTCATCTGGCTAAAGTACATAGTCGTGCTCAGGGTCGTGGTGGAGTGCAGGCACTCGGCCTCGTCAGATTGGGTAGGGTCCTCCCCAAACCACTCGAGGAGGAGTCCTGGTTCTCGCGATCCGGGAAGGAAGAGATCGGAAGAGATCAATGGCGTCCATCTTCGCGCTGGTTGATGATGAGTCAACATCCGATGCCCTCGTTCTCAGAAGCCATCGCAAAAGGGGTGACTTACTGTAGCAGCCAGGCTCATATCGGATGCGCTCGGCGCCAAGTACCTCGGTGACGGCAGCGAGCGGCGTGCTGATGTAGAAGGGTGTAGTCTCGGAACTACCACCACCTGCTGTCGCCGGGTTCTCAAAGAGCTCTCCGATTAGCCCGTAGCTAACGTCGGCACCGTCGGCAGAGAGGGGGAGGGTGCGGTTCTTGTTCTTCAGCAAGACCACCGAGTCGGCAGCCAGCTTCCGGATGACCTCCCGGCTCTCGGAGGTATTTTGGCCATCCCCGGGGCATGACGGAGGATTCCTTGTCCTATTGATCAAGTTAAGGAGGTTCCTGACTGATCTATCGACGACCGCCATGGATACCTTGCGGCATTCCACCGCCGCGGACAGCTGTTTTCCTCTCCAGACGCAAGGACCTGGCATCTCCAAGTCAAGACCGGCATTTATCGCCTCCGAAGTGCTATAGGTTCCCCACCAGTCGCTCATGACGAGCCCATCGAACCCCCATTCGCCTCGCAGGACGTCCTGGATTAAAAAGGGGTCCTCGCTGACGTGGATCCCGTTGATGCGCTGATAGGCCGTCATGAAAGCCCATGGTCTTGCGTCTCTCATTGCGATCTGAAAGGGCAGCAGATGCAGCTCCCGCAGAGTACGTTGCGTCATAAACGTCTCGTCCTCGGAGCCCTTGGGTGACTGGTCGTGGGCGACGTAGTGCTTGATACAGATGCCAACCTGGCAGTCCTGGGTGCCCTGAGTATACCGGGCGGCCAAGTTCCCACTGAGCACCGGATCCTCTCCAAAGGCCTCGAAACCGCGGCCGAGAAGGGGAGAGCGTTGGAGGCAGACGGTGGGTGCTAATGCCACATGGACACCTTTGCGCCGCCCTTCCTCTCCTAGCAGCTTGCCGGCCCGGTAGATTAGGTCTGTGTCAAAGGTTGCACCCATGGCGGTTGCCGAGGGGAACTGATATCCTGGTGGCTATTGGTAGATGCACCAGTCAGTCATGCTATGGTACAAAAGGGCACGGAGAGCACTCACCGGGTTGAAGAAGCGGCCACCACCACCTCGCAAGCCATGCGGGCCATCTGATGTCTATATTCCAACGGTCAGACCGAAACACACATTGCCGTCAACATGTAATAAACGGGCTCCTACCTGGAGGCTTGGGATTCCCAATCGCTCCAAGGGCGTGGTCTTGCAGGCGCCAGCACCAGACAAGAGGGCAACCTTTTCTGATAGACTGAGCTGGGAAATAATGTAGTCGGGATCGAGGGCTGCCATTGGAATCAGACAAGTAGGGGCGAGAGGGCGCAAGGAAGGGTAACTCGAGAGTCAACAGGTTACAACCTGGGTGTGGAAAGGATCAGGTCAAAGGCCGTCATCAACAGATTTTATCTCCTCATGGCCGATTCCCAAAAGCCGCCCTCACTCTCATGATATGGGTACTACTGGCAACACCTGGTGGAGCACCCCTTGCGTTGACTTGAATGGCCCGCGGAGCATTATCATCGACTAGCCCTGGCTTTAATTCGCCGTGGAGAATTGACCAGAAGTATGGAACAGAATGACCCCGCTCTTCTAGCTCCCCTTGTCGCAGATCCGGGGTTGGGACCCTTGTCCCTGACTCGGACTGGGGGGGGCTGAGGTTTTTGACCATCACGTAGTCATCTGCCCTGGCATGGAATGTGTACTTGTGGGATGGGCCTCTATCTCGGCTCCCCATGGTCGCTACAGGTATCTTGTACCAGTCTAACCAGGTGGTTATTTTATTTTCCCTGCCGTCCTTCCTCGGCCAGCATGTCTTGACACAGCGAAGCCTCTTTGCTAGCCACAGTACCATGAGCCCTTCTCTCAGGACACTTCAGTCGCACAATGTCGCTTCATATCCGCTACAGTGGGCATGATTTGAAGGAGACGGAATCCAGGACATGATGAACTTGCTTAACTTTGGCTCACTGAGTTTGGCTGCGCTGTCGTGGGAGGTAGTCACAGTTGACCGAGCTCGGTTGCAACTACATTCAATGTCTGGGGAGACTCACTTCTTTCTTACTTGAGAGGTAATGTCACTAACACACCATTTTCAACCAACTGAGTGAGAAACTCTTCAAGATTAGAAGACGAAGGACCTTTGGGCTTTGTTACTTAGATTACATGAAACATAGCAACAAGACTTCGAATCAACTGTCCCTGCTTCCACTCCAAACTGCACTCTAGGCTCCATCACCATATCTGATAAATATCAAGCATGGTGGCACTTCACAGCATCAGACGATGTAACAAGTTACCCGTCGTCCTCTCCCCAGTGCCCTTCTCCGCCCATCGACCATGCCTTAGCTGAGATCGATATCCTTCTCGTAGGCGTTTCCCCTATCGTCAACGACCATTTCGTTCTTTTCCAGACTTTTCTTGACCGGGTTCTTGGCTTCAAAAATGACGGAAAGTTCCTCCAGTGTCTTGCCGGCTGTCTCAACGAAGAAGAAGTAGATGACGACCATCTCAATAGCAATCCAGATGATGAAGACCAAATAAAGTTTCCAACCGATCTTCTTGATCCCGACTGCAACTCCATAGGTATTGACCATTGTCGCAATGTTCAGGAAGATGTACTTGAGAGCTGCGCCCTTGGCTCTGGTGCGGTTTTCCAGACACTCGACGGGATAGAGCATCATCAGTGAAGTCCAGCCGCCGTTGAATGAGATGCCAAATAGATAGATAAACACAATGACTCCATAGCTGAGATCTGGGTTGTTGTAGGACTGGGCTGTAAAGGCGGTCATGAGAATGTACGAGATGAGAGCGCCAGTCAACCCGTAAAGGAACATCTTTCTACGACCTAGACGATCCGCGAAAGTTGCCCCTATAACTGCAGCTATGAAGTTGAAGATGCCAGAGAGAGCATTGAGCAATAGCTGAGTGTTGGGGTTGGTGATACCAGCCTGGCTGAGCATCATGGGCATGAAATACGAGACGACATTGTTGCCACTCCACTGTCCGAAGAAGGCAACCGCGATGACCATGGCCGTTCGGTAGCGAGCCTGACGCGTGTTGAAGAGCTCATGAAAGTCCCACCACGGGTTGGGATCCCGGTTGAGCTCTAGCTGCTCCCGTATCTCATTGATTTGGAGGGTGACAATAGGGTGCGAAGCATCGCCATCGCCATGGTACTTGGCAAGAATCTCAGTGGCTTCTTCGTATCGATCCTGGGATACAAGAAATCGGGGCGACTCGGGGAAAAGGAATACGGTCATGGCAACGATGGCAGGCAAGACGCATTGCATGAGAGTAGGAAGACGCCAAGCCCAGCTGGACTTGAGGTGAAGGTTGGTGCCGTATGTGGTCCAACCAGCAAGAACTAGAGCGAGGTCAGAAACAGGTGTATGGATAGGTTGCAGGTGCGCATCTACTCACTGTTTCCAACATGCCAGAACGTATTGTAGAGGCCTCCTTGAACGCCACGGTAGGATGGATGAACAATCTCGACGATGTAGACGGGACCACAGGCTTGAGAGATGGCTGCTCCAGCTCCGAGGACAAAACGACCAATCATGAACATTGCCTTGCTTCGAGCTGGAGTCTGGATGGCAGTGCCAATGAGAACGATGCAGCAGCCCAGAAAAATGCCCCAGCGGCGGCCCCAGCGATCTGCGATGAGGCTGCATACCGGCAGGGCTGCAATCTGACCGAGGTTGTAAATGATGAAGATGACTCCGGTGGAAGATCCAGCGCCGTCAAGCCCGAAGCTTTTGTGGTACTCTTTCATAGCATTGATGGCGCCCATCAACGAGCCGTCAAATCCGTTGATGCTAGCAATCATGTAGCAGCAGATGCACTATCTCTAAATTAGCTGATGTCTCAACCTGTAAAGCAAGGAGGTCAAGAACATGCAATGGGCCACAGCTTCAGCATACCACCAGACCAAAGCGAAGGCTTGTGAGTCTGGGTGATTGCATCCAGAGCAGCAGACGCCGGGTTGGCGACAATGGTATGGCAATGCTCAACGCTAGCCTTGGCGTCTGAAACGTCCTTAGCTTCCATACTTGGTTTCGCCATGGCAAACTGATGGAGCGTCAGATGTCAAGTATTGACGACGAGGTAGTTCGTGTCCTGGTCGATGAATGAAGAGACAATTGAAGTAGGATGTGATGGATGTTCCAATGCTGGATGTTGGGAGATTTGCTCTCATAAATAGAGTTGTTTAGTTTGATGGCTGGCTTATGGGGTGATCTTAAAGGACGTGATCGAGGTTTGTTTCCCTGTGTCAATGAGTCTAGGCCACTGATCCCATCCCATGGGGGTCTGAAGGGACCAGACCAGGGTGAGTTTGATGGGTGAGCCAATCATATTATTGCCCAGAATCCCCGCATCAGTTGAATATCTCCGTGGAGATTACCGGGGTATTATCCCACGGGGAAATTCACAGTCTGCGCAAAGAATGGAGTTGCACTAGGGCTGGAAAGGTAAAGTATAGTAGGGGTTACACCACCCAAGGATCAGATGATGCGTATTGAACTCCTGATTTTAGCCTAAAGCATCTGAGATTAGATAATTGGGTTATACGCGTATTGAACTACTTAGCCTAAAGTCCGTGCCAGTAGGTCATGTTTAGTCGAAAACACCGAGAGCCATGAAAGACGCCTGGTGGCCTAAGAGAGTAACTCCTTTTAGGAAACAGTATCTTGTGCAAGTGATTCGATTCCCTAGACTTTGGGACTGAGGTCATCGACTACCCCGTATTCTACCCCACAAGTCTGGTAAACCAGGTCAAGTTGCCCATGGGGAAGAGGAGCAACCATCAAAGGGCACAGATCTAGGAGGGACAATAAATGTGTATATAAATGACACCTCCAATGTGTCCGTTCAGACCATCTCATCACCTCACTCCATCGTCTTCCTTTCAAGTCTCACTGATCCCTCAAATGCATCATCTCTTGTTTACTCTCCCCAGCTTTGCGGCTGGGGCGGTTGCCAAGTCCATCCCAAGGGCCGAAGTGCCATCGCCCCCAAGCCCGGAACCCATCAAGCTCTCCACGCTACCTCTTCCACCCGTTTCCCCCAGCGACAAAGTGGGAGCCTGTACCTCAGAAGTCAATCCCAATGGCACGGGTTGCATGACCCTATCATCAGTCTTGGACTTCCAAGCCGGCGGCTTCCTGCCAGACGGGAAGCACGTACTCGTCTTTGTCACTTTCACGGGGTCACCTGCCGCCCCTGACCCTGCGAGCGTCTACAATGGGAGCCAGATCATCGCCGTCAAAACAAACGGCAAAACCTTTCCAAATGGGGATCCTTGGAAGTGCCTGGCTTGCGGAATACCCCACAAGAACGCTGCTGGGAAGACGGCAACGTATGATTATCCACAGGCGTTCGGTGATGGAAAAAGACTTCTTTTCGGAACCAATATCCTCGACTGTGGAAAATACGATCTTGTTAGCCAGGACTGCACTCCCGCCCGCTCTCACATCTATCCGATCAGATGGAATACAACTCCTGATGGTAGCGGCAGTGGCGGCTCAATTCGAGAATTGCGCCTACATCCTGACGATGTGCATCTCGGCTTCAGCTCGTTCTCCTTTGCTAATGGAAAGCTGGGGCAGTTTGGCTACTTTGCTCGATTGAAGTTCAACGCCAAGCCGACAACCGGTACTCCGTTGGCTCCCCGCTATGATCTTGTCAAAGTCACCCGGTTGTTCAACCCAAACGATAAGCAGCCCGTCGAGATCGCGTCCAACGGCAAGTCCATTGTTATTCACAAGGACGCTATCTTCGTTGGCGAGTTCCGAGGCTTTAGCGGTCGGGGAACCGAAGCCACATACCTTGGGTTTCCTGCCGAGTCCTCAAACATTGACGTCTTTGCCATTCACCTACAAACCGGAAATGTGCGGAGAATCACCAGTCATCCTGAGTACTGCGACCCCCTGGCCATTTCTCCAGATGATCGATGGGTTGCTATCGAAGACACGCGTGGAACGAATCGGCAAATGTGGCTCTCTGCCATGAGAAACATCCCTCCCATCACCGATCTGGTCAGCACCTCCGTCACGTCTGCGACAAGAAACAACGGCCAAAGGCGGTTTTTCAGACCTTACTTGCTGGACCGCTATGGTGATCGTGGGGAGTACTTTGGTCAGAAGATCAATGGGGATGGGGAGGGTACCGCTGGAAGTGGTGACCTCAATGACCCCGAGTGGAATGCAATGGCTGACCCGAGATGGTCTCCTGATGGTACTCAGATCGTTTACTGGGAGGCTCAGACGATCGCTCCAGAGTGTGGCGGAAATAACCCGCTTCCTTGCTATCCTTCAAAGGAGCCAGGTGGTAGACGAACACGAGTCATCTTGGCCACTCTTTCTTCCCGAAAACCGCTTCGACTGGCTCCAGTCAAACCCATATCCGACCAAATACCATGGGGAGTGGCTTACTCGCCTGGAGATGCTGACCCGCCTCGGCCGGCGCCAGCAGCTGGTCACTACACCCTAAAGGGCCTGAGCCAAGGGAACGCTGAAGTCGAGATCATTGGAGCCAACGGATCTATTAGTGAGATCAGCGTCATCTACAACAAGTTCTCAGACGACGGCTCGACATTTCTGGAGGGATTTGAGAGGGTGCAAACGTCCTCTCGGTCATTGACGCTGACCCACATCGACTGGTACTCTAACCTGACTCAAACTGGAAATTCCATCACCAACACGAAGAAAACCAGTCCGGATGGGTTCCATCTCGACATCGATGTCTTGGCCAATATCTTTCAGGCGAACGGAACTTTGACCACGACTATCGATGGACATGTTTACAAGCAACCTGCCAATGGAACTTGAATGGGGAAGCGAGGTTTCGGGGGAGCTTGACGGGGTAGCAAATAGGATGGTTTCTGACTAGGGAAGAGTTGCGTGCCACGTACTCAGAAGATATGAAACTGATTCTGCCTGTTTGCTTAGCCTCTGGCCCCAAATATCGAAAGCACTGATGAAATAAAGCATAATTTCCCGGGATGAGTAGAGTAAACTATATTGCTTGACATAAGACGTGGTTCTGGTGTGCCAATCCTATACCAAGCCATGTCTGCCCCAGGGTAAACTCGCACCCAGCATACTTTACTGGTCAGCGGCCTCATACTACCCTATTGTAGACCTTGCTCAAAAATAGATAGAAGGCATTTCACCGAGTTCTATCCCTTCTTCTCCTATGTGTAAATAGCTGGCAGTCATCACTGATAGTCAGGTAAAAGCTGCGACTCGTTGTCGTTGTCATTTTTTGAAATGCTGAATAACGACCCGGTGCGTTATTATTCTGGATGGTACTCACCCCTGTGGTGGTATGTCGACGGCGCCCACTCAATCGATCAGAGCCATGGCATGGTACGGTCAGGCGGTGAGTCCATTCCAACTCAATGGGGGACTGGAAGAGAATGATGATTAAGAAGTCAGTGGAGTTTTATTTGGCGACCTTGATCAGAGAAACATCAGAAGACTAGTCTCACTATCAGGAGGTGACCATGGATTGTTCGACGCGTGCATCTCAACGCAGAAACAATAAAGAATCTTTGCGAATCATGAAAATTTTTGTTATTATCCCTAGGAGTAGTCACTTTTAGGACGGTCAGGGGCTCACGTGCTCGAGCGGACTTTGGTCCCCGTCCTCGCTGACCCCGGAGCGGCGCCGGAGCAAGTGGGTCCATGGAGTTGGGTCTCCGTTCCGGTGGGTAGGGTCCTAGCTCCGGACATGAGGCTTACCGCCCGGCCTCTTTGTTTAAAACAATGATGCTGACCTTGGGTACCCAGAGCCTTGGCTCTAGGCTCTGTTCCTACAGGACGCATGAACCACTTGGGGTCCCCCGTCATCGGATGTCGTTGTGTTCTTGTTCTTTTTCATCCTTGGAACAAACCCATGGGGTTTGGTCCCCGTTCATACAAAGGTGTAGTTCTCCAGTCTTGAGATGAGTCCATCATGTTCTCGAGACGTCGTGCCTGTTATGGACAGTCCACATTCTTTGGAGCTTCCTTTGGGATATAAAAGGATCACAGTACGCCTTCAGTTCACCATGATTCAGTACACCTCACAATTCACACTCCCCCGTTCTTTGTTCAGACACAATGGCACCTATCAGCACTCAGAGCTTCTCAGAAGAGGCGGCGCCAGTCGCCAAACAACCCAAGACTGCTTCCACATCGCCCACCTCGGACAAGTTCGACATCTTTCGACGCCTGGTGCCGCTCGTAGCAGATGAGAACATCACTCATCTCAACGCCGGCTTCATGCCCCCTTCAAATCTCGTCGTTCACGAAGCCATTGGGAATTTCTGCTCCGAGTGGCTTCACCATCTTTCGCCCAAGCCGTTCTGGAAGTCGGCTGTGGAAGATGCCCGGGCTCTGCTTGGACGATACATCTGCACCGACCCGAAGAACATCTCTTTCACGAGAGATACTACCGAAGCCATCGGTTATTTCATGCACAGTCTTGGACTACGGCCAGGCGATAATGTGGCGATCCTAGACTGCGAGCATCCCAACCAAGCGTACGGATGGCTCTCGCTTCGATCTCAAGGCATTGAAGTTCGACAAGTTCCGACAGACGCCCGTAACAGCGACTTCTCGACCATCGCCAATGCAGCCACCTTTGAGCCGTATGTGGATGAACGAACTCGATGCATCGGCATCAGTTCCATCATGTTCCACAGCGGTCAAAGGAACGACGTGGCAGACATCTGCGCCGAGTATAGACCTCGAGGCATCCACGTCCTGGCTGATTTGACTCAGCAGGTTGGCTTTGCCAATGTCGACGTGGAGGCCCTCGGTGTAACTGCAGCTGCATTCAGCCTTCACAAGGGCCTCAATTGCCCATTGGGCTTTGCGGCTCTCTACGTCTGCCAAGACTTTATCGACAGCAACGATCCAGTCCCGCCGATTGTGGGCTACGGATCTCTCGAGTTCCCATCTGAGGACTTCTTGATCTCGGATGACCCGATCGCTTTTCATCCATCAGCCCGAAGATATGATCACGCCAATCTCAACCTCTTGGGGGCTACCGCAGCCAAGGCATCTCTCCAATTCTACCTCGACATGATGGGGCCAGACGACGTGGAGGAACATCTTTACAGCCTCGGAGACGCTCTGAGAGAAAAGTGCAACACCATCGGTGTCGAGCTTGCAGGCCCACCGAAGCGCGAACACCACGCACCGCACTTGTACATCCTCAAGTTGTACGGGGATGAATGGGCAAGACATTTCAAGGCTCATGGCGTTGCTGTAACGTGCTTCAGGTGGGGCGTTCGAGTTTCGTTTGGATTCTATAGTAACTTGCATGATGTGGAGAGATTGGTGGATGTTATCCAGGCTGGGTTGGAGATGCGTCTCGCGAATGAGACGGAGTCTGAGTCTGATGCTTCAGAATAGAGAACTCTGACTGGACTTTTTTATTCATGGCAATAGATAATAGAGGGCGCAATTGTATTTCATTAACTGCTCATTCAAATTGCTCGCATATTCAAGCCAAGACTCTTTAATTGCCTTCCTCCTTTGACTAAAGTCTGCCCGACACCGGGTTACCTATTAAGACAGGCTAAAGCCGAAGTTGGACTGACTCAAACTTTCGCTGGTAAACTTATGACTGACTTCCAAATAAAAAGAATTACGTCATCTTAAAATGTCCCTTTCTCCGCACGTGACGGTCATGGCGTATTTCTCTCCTTCAAGGGGCTTGTTGATAAGAGCATGTCTCCTGCGATCACCCATCATGGACGCCACACAGCCAGATTCGACTAAAGAAAAGAAGAATCTCTCGTAAGTTCCCTGTAAATATACCAGTGCACGGCTTCTAACATGTTCTAGCTGCAAGAGATGCCAATATCGCAAGGTCCGACGGTCATCATCCTGTCGATAAGTTCAACTCACTCACTCACCCCAACAGTTGAAATGCTCTCGGACAGAGCCATGCCAGAACTGCGTCAAAGCAAAGCACAATTGCGAATACAGTCAAGTGGATCGCAAGAGACGACCCGCCTCTCATGACTACGTCAAAAGCCTTGAGGATCGAGTGGCATGGCTCGAGTCCTTCATCACTCAGGTCCAGGTCGCTTCGCCAAGGGAGAGGGAAGCGCTTCTAAGCACAGTATCATTCCGCAAACAACCACCAGTCAGCAGTTTCACCGCGGAAGATACAACCTCCTCCTCAGATAACAATACACATGTACAAGCCGATCTCCAGCCTGGCCTCGACGGCTCCCTCATCTACCACGGCGCAACAAGCATCTACCGCGCGCAAACGGTCAACCAAGCCCAACTCGCCGTCAAGGACGCGACAACCCAGCCGCCCCTCTACACAGGTTCCGAATCCAACTTTGCGCACGTCCTAGAGCACTTTGGCATCAACATCGAAGACGAAGTCATTGCCAAGGCGCTCATGCAGTTCTTCAAGTGGCAGTACCCGCAGTTCATGTTCATCTATCGCGAGGGCTTTTTGCAGGATCATTTTGGAGATCGGGTTAATTGCAAGTATTGGTCTTCGGCGCTGCTGCTTTCCATCTGTGCGCTTGGGACTTTGATGTCGCCTGATGAGGAAGATCGGAGGTCGAGTGAGCAGTTTTATACAGCGGCCGAGAGCATACTCATGGTCACTGGTCTTACAAGGCCATCTATCGTCACGGTACAGGCGTTTCTGTGCCTTGCATTCTACGAGATTGGCAGAGGTAATCTCTCCAAGGGCTGGGGATTCTCCGGTAAGCAGTCCGATTTGTGTCCCAGGCTCATCGCCATCTGACTCGTAGCGCGCAGGCATCGCCTTTCGTATCGCCCAAGACATGGGCTTCCAGAAAGACCCAAAGAACTGGATATCCTACGATGCTTCATTGACCACGGACGAAGACGTCGAGATCCGCAGGCGCATCTATTGGGGATGCTACATCTCGGACAAGCTCATCAGTCTCATCCTCGGGCGGCCAGTGTTTCTCTACTACGACGACGCAGAAGTCGAGCCGATGGAGCAGCAGCCGTACTAGACAGTCCCTCTATTTCCAATATCGCATACTGACTATATCGTGTAGCGATTATCCCGAACTGAGACCATGGCGCTCAGTCGGCTTCTCAGGCACCGACAGCGAACTGACCAAGATTGGATCCATGGTTCCATACTACCGAGAGCAGAGCCATCTCTCAAGAGTAATCGAGCGCATGCTATGTACATTATTCTCTCCACGATCAAACATGGACGGAATGAGCCGTAGAGCTTGTCTGGATACACTCAACATCGAGCTCTGTCGCTGGAAGGCAGCATTACCCGGTCGCGCAGAGTGGAACAAATGGGAACCCATCGACACGCCTCTCATTCCAAGTGTCGCAATGCTTCAGTTAGTTCCTCCCTCATTTTGTCAATCAGATCGCTTACAAGCAACAGCCTACTCTTCCACAGCGCCCGAATAGCCCTCAACTTCGACCAAGCCCTCTCGTCGCTACCCACAGCAGCAGACCAAGCCTCTCGCGAATACTGCCTCTCCTCAGCAGAAGACATTGCGTCGATACTTCGAAGATACCGGCATCAGTACGGTCTGCGTCACGCCCCGTTAATCCTCGTCTACGGCGTCGTTCAAGCCAGCCGGGCGATCAACACCCTAGGAGTCCCCGCTGAAGCCCAGCCGTTGATGCAGGCGCTTGGAGAGTGCGCTGTGACTTGGAACTTGGCGGAGCAGGCCAAGGAGTTGATGGTGCAGAAGGCTGCTGGCCAGGGATTGGGAGATATTATGAGGGGGGGGATGTTTGACACGGCAACCTCATCATCCTGATGCCCATTGAAGCAACATCTTTAATTCATGAAAACTATCGTGTCAAGTGCTGTATCGCACACACTATTCATCGCGCGCTTCAAAGCGCAGCGGATATTAATACTATAACTAAAAGTACAAGCAGGCACAGCCTGCATCATCAAACCATGCCACCTTTTCTTCTTCATTGCTGTTGTCCATTAAATCCCGTAAACCCATTACCCATCCCGTCAAAGCCTGGTTGTGGCTGGTACATCTGCGCTGCCCAGTTCATGTTCATGTACTCAGTTTGAGGTGTCAAACCACCTGTGGGCATGAATTGATCTGAGAGGATGGTTCCGTCGCCGACTTGTGAGTATAGCACGCTGTTGTTCCAGGCGTGGACATCTGCAGCGCCCATCGTCGTTGGCATGCCCATCGGAGTCATGGAGGGTTGACGCATCAGGTCGTCAAGGCCGCTCGACAAGGCTGTCGTCGTAGGGAGGACCTCGCGCACCGTCTCGGGGATTTGACTGCTTCCCCTCCTCGCGACACCACGAACAGTCCGTACACTATCCCTGTGGTTGAGTCCAGTCCCCATGACACTGCCGCTCTCCTCAGACCCGTCGTCCATGACGACTCCAGAGTCTGGTCGGGGCAGGATATCCCGACCCTTCCGCTGGACGACAGCTTGCGCGGCCTGTGACCGAACAATCTCGTTCTTCTTGTTGCTGCGGTTAGTGTAGGGTCTACCCTGGGCGTCTGTGATGCATTGGTCGAGAGTCTCGACGAAGCATTGGTAGAACTTTGTGGAGAGGGTCTCGAGGGTAACTTTGTTGGAGATCTTGTCGAGGAGCGAGTACTTGAGCTGGTCAAAGGCCTGCTGGTAGTTGGCTGCGAGTTCAAAGTGCTCAATCACAGGTGTGTATTCTGACGCAAATTAGCAACTCATCCGTGTTCTTATACTCAAACAATATCTCACCATAGGGCCGAACATCACTGTCATCGTCATCTGGGAAGACAATGTTCCAGATTTCCTTCCATTGAACTTCAGGAGAGGTGCCGCTCGCTCGCTTTCGGCTCAGCAGCTTGGTGGCGGTGCTGGGGTCAATGCCGCTCTCCGCGTCATGATCCGCAATATCACACATCAGCTCCTTAGGCAGTCGTTGATGATCTCGCAGCTCCTTTCTCGTCGCAAAGTCGCGGTTGCATCGATCGCACACGTAGGATGACGGGTCATCCCGCTTGTGCTGCTTGACGATGTGCTGTCTGCTGCGGATCAGCTATGTTTTCTTCAAGACAACCTGTCCAACTCACCTGAGCTCTGCAAACTTGGGGAAATATGTCATGGCGCAGCTGTGATGATCTCTCACATTGAAACGATGCGGATTGCGCTTCCTGAATGGACAGCTCAGGCGGAGATTCTCGTCCTCCTTCGGATTCGGTCGAACACGCTTGGTCGGAAGATATCCCGAGCCGTCGCCATCGCTGAACTCATCTCCTTCATCTTCGCGCCTGGCCTGCTTCTTCCGCTTGCCGCCACGTCCGCCCTCCTGTGACGGCGTCGACGACGACGAGCTCGAGGTCGACAATGTGTGAGATAGTTGACCATCGGACGCCGACTGCCAGATGTGCTGACTAATGTCTTGAGCGAAGTTGGACACGAGGCTCTGGATCTTGTCTGGAGAGATTGATACCTCACTGAGATCGACTCCGTAGATGAGTTGAAGGGTGTAGTTGAGAACGAGGTTGGCATCCTCTGGCGACACATCATCTTCCGCTGTCTCAGACCCCTCCTCATCGGCATCGCAATCCGGTTCTTCCGAGTCACGCGATGAGGTCGGGGTCAGAACCCTCTCCTCTTTGACTAGTGACTCTGTGAGGGGGCTAGGACTTGATTGAGCGACCTAATCATCTCAAAAACATTGGCAAATTCTTACCTCACAGGTGCAGGAGGCCCTTGGATAATAGCAGGCCTCTGGTCCTCATGCAGATTGCGAATCTTGAGCTCAAACTGGTCGGGGTAGCCGGTGACAATGGCGCCGTCATCCTCGTCATTGACAAAGGTCGAGCATGTGCCGCTGGAAGGATTGTGGCGATGACAAATGCGACTGGTGGGCCTTGAGCCGTCGAGCGTCGTAGCAGCAAACTGCTCGTGGATAGAACTGGCGTAGGTGGTGCTGATGGGGCTGGCGAGGGTTGACAGCGAGTGCGTCGTGGCAGAGTCTGGGACATTGGCGGATGAGATGCTGCTCATGGAAGACTCTGTAGGCGAACGAAGACGGAATGCGCCGGGCGTAAAGTGAAGGCTCTCGGGGAGTCGCTTGGCTACTCGAGTATCGCTCCTAAGGTTGGGGAACTTGGAGACGGTGCCATCATTATTATGTCGGCTGGACGCGTCTCGCATCCGAAGCGGGAGATGGTGAAGGCCTGTCTCGCCGATACGACCGTTCTGATCCGTCATTTGAAGCGGCTTTCAAGAGGGTTTTTGAAGAGGGTTAAAGCGATGGTGGTGATGCAGGTCGTTGGGATGATGACGATAACCGAGGCGAGAGATGAGACGACAAGCGACAAACACTCTAATCAAGTTGAAACAGCATAAACAATGCCTTGGTACTGTCACTTAATTGCAACCAAGGTTGCACCAAAAAAAGACAAGGAAATGGAGGGGCATGAAATGAGCGGCGATGAATGGGCAAAAGAAGAGGAAAAGGAAAGCCAAGGAGTGAAAGATGATTGTAGCAGAAGAGCTGAGATGAAACCCTCGAGTTATCTAATTATAAATGAATTGGAAAAGGAAGGGAAGGGAAGGGAGCCGGAGAGGGCGATGCATCCCCTCCATCCTTTGATGCAGGGCAAGTGAGGAAAATGATAAGACACCAATACCTACATGTGTAGCAAGACTACCGCCCCTAGGATGACTGAAGAGGCTTTATCAAGTTGTGAAAATAGTCAATAGACTTTTATAGATATACATCTTCTTGCCATGTTTTTTCTGTAATTTTTAGATTTTTATGTGAATTGATTGCCCCCAACAACCTCCAATATTCAACTTCAACTACATTGTTCTGTTGTCTCGTTCATTTCGTCACCCCGCCATTTAGCCCCCAGAAACACCTTCAGCGCCTCAGGGCAGGCTGCCTCGCCTCAAAGAAAAGCACCTCACTCTCTCTCTGCACGTCACAGGAGGCCCCTCCGTCCTGTATAAATCCCTGCCCCTCGCTCCACCGTCAGGGGCACCAAAGGGGCAAAGCTCCCTGGTGATCGCGTCGTCCCCGGCGTCTGATTCGCTCGTGATGGCCGTTGTTGCATGGGCAGTGTCGCTTCCAGGCAGGCGATACGATGGATGGTGCTGGTCAGCCCTACGGTTCGCCATTTGATGGGCGCTGGTAAACGGCTTCTTGGCCGGGGTTTGGGGGCCAAAATCTTGATACATGTCACCATCATTGTCAAAACAATCGTTTCAGGTTGGCAGGAGACAGTCGAGATGAGGCCAGATGTGTCATGTTTCACGCCATAAATCGCTGTCATTGAATGCCATCAGCCGCCATCTAAAACTACCAACAAGGGAGTCGCCGGCACTCACACAACCCTCCAACTCTAGGGTGAATAGCGTCAAACATGAGGCAGATTTCATGGCGCACAAGGAGGCCAAGGCAGCAATCCACGGGACGATAGCGTCAAATTATGTCCAAGTACATACACTCTATACACAATGTCTACCACACCCTCACATCCATCTCCCTTCCACCACAACATATTATTGCCTAATATTTGACCTGCAGCTATTAGAACATGCTCATAAACGCAGCCAATACCGCCAGACCAAGACCGAGCCCGACATTCAGGTCCCTCGTCTCGCCAGCTGCATTGGTCGTCGCCTTCTTCGCCCCGGGCTCGCGTACCTTGGTGAGGGTCACGTTGAACGCAGGGTTCCTGACAGCCGTGCTAACGCCCTCGTCTCCCTCGATGAACACAAACTCGTCCAGCGGCAGGAAATCGTACACCTTGCGGTCCTGCTGGGACCACGCCTGGCACGTGCCGTCCTTGAAGAAGAGAGCGCTCTCGTACTCGGCGTCCTGCTGGGACGTGGTAAAGTCGAAGACAGTGCGCCATGCGGTTTGGCCCTTCTTGTTGAGGTTCGTAGGGTACGCCCGCGCGTCCACGTACTTGCTCTTCTCGACCTTGCCGGACTCGAGGGCGTCGAAGCTGAAGCTGCCGATGTGGTTGAGCACGTCGAAGCCGCGGACCTGCCAGCTGTTGATGACCAGGCCGGGGCCGTCGTCGATCTTGAATGAGATGCTCGAGTTGGTGGACTTGTCGACGTACTCGCCGGCAAAGGCCTCCTTGGCAGAGTCGCGGCCGACCTTCTCAATTGCAGGGACGAGAGCGTTGATGACGGCGCTGAGGACAGTAGAGGTGACATATTGGTTGGCAGAAGCCTCCCTGCCACCCGACATGATGGAGATGACAATGTCATAGTCAGGGATGAGAACGGCGAGCGAGTGGTACAATCCAAGGTCACCACTCTTGGTGTAGACGTCGATCAGACGGCCATCAACGGTGATGTTGTCGCCACGGAGAATCTCCCACGGAGCTCCGACCTGGTAGCCCCAAGAAGCAGTGTTGGAGATGGGCTTCATCCACTTGCGAGTCTGTGCGGGGGAGAGGAACTTGTTAGTGAGGATTCCCTCTGTGAGGAGGAGCATGTCGGCAACGGAAGAGAACATGCCGCCAGCGCTACTAACAGTTAGTGATGGTCGATGAGTGTGTATCATTATTACTCACCTGTCAAACACGGCAAGAGAGGCATTCCAGGTTGGTTCACTCATAGGGATAAAGAGGTCTTCAACAGGGGGCGTCTTTCCAACATAAGTGTTCTTCATGCCAACAACATCAAAGATGTCGCGCTTGAGGACCTCGGCAAATGGCTTCTTGTTGGCAGCCTCAACCACAAGGCCCAGCAGGGCAATTCCAACGTTGGAGTAGACGGGGTTGGTGAAGGGTCCGTACACAGGAGGTCGAAGGTTGACCTGCTCTAGGAGATCCTTCTTGGTGCAGGGAATAGTGTTGGGGAGACCAGAGCATGTCGGACCGTCGCCCTTGGCGAACTGGGGGAGGCCCATCTGCTCCCAAGGGGCAGATCCAATGATTCCCAGATCCTGGGCCACTTGTACAAGTTAGCAAATTGTTACAGGGGAGTAAGGTGACGACTAACGGTCAACACCAACGCCAGAAAGGTGGCTAGCCAGAGATCCAACGGTGATGTCCTCCCACTTGAGCGAAAAGATGTCATCCTCCTTGGCAGTCTCGTTGAGCTCAGGCAGGTACTTGAGCACAGAAGCCTCAAAGTCAATGTCGCTGTTCACAAGAGCAGCAAGCACAGTGAGCAGCTTGGAACCACTGGCAATTCGAAAGACGGTGTTCTCATCAACCTTGTCGGCACCTTCGCCAGGGTTGGGAGGCGTGAAGTGGTAGGTAAAGAGCGGGTCATCCTCGTGGATGGACTTGACGCCGATGGACAGGGCAGAGGTGTTGAACTTGGAGGTTATCTGCTCCTCGAGGCCGGCCTTGAGCTTTGCAGCTGCAGTTTGAACTAGCTTGCTCTCACCTG
Organism: Fusarium protoensiforme; assembly: GCA_011320165.1. Taxonomy (NCBI): domain Eukaryota; kingdom Fungi; phylum Ascomycota; class Sordariomycetes; order Hypocreales; family Nectriaceae; genus Fusarium; species Fusarium protoensiforme. Next base: position 80,018 of record JAANQP010000070.1, read on the forward strand.
GGGCCTGAGGAGCTGGGAAGACGGCGCCTAGGGGAGGGCATGCTTTGGCATCGACGAGAGCGAGTGCGCCGACGGCCACAGCGGCCACCAGCTTTGAGAAGGAAGGCATTCTGAAGCTACAAAGAGTCGAGAAAAGGAAATATTATAACTGAGAAGAAGGAAAGAAGCGAGTGATGAGTGCTGAAGGATGAGGATGAAGATTTCGTGATTTCCATGCCAAACCTCCCGAGTTATATACACAGATTGAAGCCCATACCATCACCATCAAGTTAAAGGGATCGTCAACAAGAAGCGCCCAAAGCTAGACCACGACTAGCTGATCCATACCCAGCCAAGTCCGACAATCTGACCAAGCCTCTCCACCCGCAAATTGCAATGATCCTCGAAACCTCAAATGTTGAAGCAATCAACACTGGTTTGACCATGGCCAGCTAATCTCGGACCCTGCAGTGCGAGCTTATCCCGTGGAGCCGATGCCACATCGAGGCTCAGACTCGGGAACAAGATGAACCTTGAAGGAAACTCCCGTGCGCGAGCCGCGCGGGGGGTGGTAGAAGACGGCAGAGTCCGAGGTTCTTAGTCCGAAGTGCGAGTCCGAGCGGACCAATAAGATATAAGCGACAAGGGTTGGCGATGGCTTCCGTCAACGGGGAATGTGGAGCAGCCCAACGGTCAGGTCTTGTAAGGCTGAGGCGTTTTTTACGCTTACCAAGGCATTGGAAGATGCAGGAACTTTGGTTCACCTGCATTGATGAAACCAATTGTTAATGCTCCTTTCATTAGAGTTTTGCTTGTTTCTCGTGCAGATGGTGAGAGCCCTATTCCAAGCTGGGAATGTCAATTTCTTGGCGTTGGGCTGGCGGCGGCAGTTGACATGAGACCATTCACGGTTTATTTCGTCTTCATGAGTCCCAATGTCTTTAGTATTTATTAATAGGCATTGTTGAATTGACAATGACCCGATCGCAGGTTGTTCTCAACATCAACCTTCGTTCACGGGCACCAGCTCGGAATTTACCCTAACCATCGGCACAGCCAGAAATAATCTCAAAATAAATCGAGACATGAAACAAGAGACACTAAACAAGCTTCTTACCATTCCCCAGCTCGTAGGGCTCCATCAATGACACCTCATCGTGGCTCCGTCTCACAGCCCCAGCCTTAGACGCGAACAATTCCTTGACAGCGCCTCTCCGCGGGGCGGCTGTGCTTATTCCCAGGGGTCCCTGGTACTGGAGGAGCATCAAGGCGGGCACGGTAGAAGGATCGGCGCCTGGTGATGACAGCAATAAACACCCTCTTTTCCCCTCATTGACCGGCTCGGACTCTGAACCTCGGACTCTTTGTTCTACTCTGATTTTTGGATAGTCTTGGCTCCTTTTTTTCCCTAGACCGACATGATCTCACTCCCGTCTCAGACCGCTCCAAAGCCATCGGGACGCAAGGGGAGTAAAAAGGTCCGGACTGGCTGCATCACCTGCAAGTCCGTCTCCCTCTCATCTTGCTACATACCTCTTGGAACCTCCATTGACTTTGATCTAGAATTCGAAAAGTCAAGTGCGACGAGGCAAAGCCTCATTGTCTACGATGTATCAAAACAGGCCGCAAATGCGATGGCTATCGCCAGACCCCAACCTCTTCCCCAGAGCCTCTATCGCTGAGTCCTGCGCCTGGCTTTGCATCTCCGGCTGAGACGCGCGCTTTTGACTTTTATCGCTCGCGTACTTCCAAGATCCTGTCTGGGCCCTTTGACACGGGCTTCTGGGGTGGCTTGGTCCTCAAGATGAGCGCGTCAGAGCCGGCAGTGCGCCACGCGATACTGGCCATAAGCAGTCTTCACGAGGCTGTCGACTCTAGGAGCAGAAAGGGGCGGGAACTCGATACGCGGTTTGCGTTTCGAGAATATGGAAATGCCATCACGTCGTTGCGCAACTGGGCTCAGCGCGATGAGCCCTCGGCCATCCCCCTCCTCGTCTGCATCCTCTTCATCTGCGTCGAGTTCCTGGCCGACCGCGACTCGGCTGCTCAGATGCACATCTGCCAAGGTCGAAAGATCCTCTCAGGCCTGGGCGGCGGACACTCTTCGACCATGGAGATGGTGAAGCGCTCGCTCGTGCCGATCTACACGCGTCTGAGCCTCTCGAGTTTCCTCTTTGGCAGTCGCCCGGCCCCTATCCCAAGCCACTTGAGAGCCTGGGCCGAGGTGCCCGCCGTGTTTGCGACGGTTGAAGAGGCGAGGCTCGGCTTGTATCTGATACTGGATGAAGGCTTGCAGTTTGGTACAAGAGCGCATGCCCTAGCCTTTGATCCTAACTGTGACCCTCTAGTTATGCAGCATCTCCAGAACGAACAGCAGCGGCTCTTGTCTCAAGTCAGCCGTTGGTACGCCGCCTTTACCGTCTTAACCTCCATGAGCCCGCAGTCTCCAGCATTGGAAAGCCAGCTAAACATCCTCCGAATATATCACCAGGCAAGCCTGGTCTGGATATCCACATCCCTGCAGACATCCGAGCTTGCATTCGACGCGCATCTCCCGGCATTCGCATCCATCATCTCCCTAGCATCCACCGTCATTGGCTCCATCCCCACAAACTCCAGGCTGGAACCCTTCACCTTTGAGACGGAGCTCGTCGCTCCCGTGTACTGGACTGCAACCAAGTGTCGCCATCCCTTGCTAAGGCGGGCAGCCCTCAAGCTCCTAAGTCGAGAGCAGATGCGGAACAGGCGGGAGAATCTCTGGCACGTCCGCGAGACGACTGTGATCGCTGCCCGCATCATCGAGTTTGAAGAGTCCGACATCCAGGATCCCCTGGATCTGACATTAAGCGCCACGTCCACCAATGCAGAGTCTTCAAGCCAAGGCTCTGCCGAGTCCGAGTCTTTCGACATCCACACGTGCAGCGCCAAGAAGATCAAGGTTGACGTGACGAGCCCTCCCACTCTTCCTGCACTGCCACCGGCCTTTACCGATCCAACACCCGCAGAAAGCATCGCGGGCAACACACCAGGAAGCGGCGCGTCAAGCATGTCCTCGCCAAGCAACATGTCCGAGGCCATGTCGCCGATATCAGCAGCCCTCGAGGGCATTCAGCAGCTCGACCTCGCCGCTCTCAAGTCGGCAAGTCTGGAGTCGCCGTTTGGAATCCCCGAGCACCGGCGGATCAAGAACGCCATCATCGGGATAGCCGAGGACGGAGGGATATGGACGACTTTCTTTCAGGATCCTGAGCCGGGGCAGACGCAGTGGAAGGTTACGAGGGAGTTTTTGAGGTGTTAACAGTTGCGATGGAATTTTGAGGGGAGCGTGGAGTTGGTTTTGGTGGTTGTTAATTGCGAATGATCGTTCTAGAGAGATGATGATGGCTTCATGACTGAGCATTATAGAGGCATTGGAAATATTGTTGACGATAGAAATGACATGACATTACCAATTAAAGCTTGACGCGTCACATGCGAAAATGGATACGCTTTTCATCTCTTCTTTGTACCCCATGCAGATTGATTTGACCATGTCTCACGATGATCGCCGCTGCTTGTCTTGCTTCGCTTGCTACCCTACGTGCATCATGAGAGGATCCAGAATGATGTATCAACCGCAATCAATGCCGTGTTACAATAGCTCCAAGACGTCGGAAGCGGGAAATAATGTTAGAATCACAATTCTAAAGTTTTTTTTGCGCTTGTTAAGCTTTACAGCAAGGATCCATGGATAGCTGCACTTTATGTATCTGTTTGCCAAACCTCATTGATTGATTATCTATGTGAACAAGCATGGACAGCAAGCATCACGTTGTCTCGGATCCATGTGGGGTGATCGATCCAAATCTATAAACTGCAAGCTAGATAAACAAGGTTCATATACATCTCGATGGGCAAAAAGCAATTAGATATGTTTCCAACATCAAAGGGGTATCAGTATTCAGTGCTAACTATCATCATCATGTTCAACCTCTGGCCGCCTCTGCCACCAGCTTTCTCCGTTTATTCCGCTCATCCTGTTCAGCCAAGACCTTGGCCGTCAACGAGGCTGCAAACGAGTTGTTGATGCCGCTGATCCTCGAGTCCTCCTTCTTCCCCGACTTGCCGTTCTCCTTGCCTGTGGCTTTGGCCTCCTCCTCCTTTAGATCATCGCCCTTGCGCTTCTTCTTCTTTTCTGACTTGTCCTTCTTCAATGTGTGCGTCAACCCTTGACCCTTGAGCTTTTCCATTCGCTTCTCTAGTCGCTCGACGTCTGTCTCGGTGGTCGCCAGGACCGTGACGATGTTGTCCTCGCTGAATTCCACACCACACTCCGGACACGCCTTTTCATGAATCTCCTTCATTGCCACATCGGCGAATACGTGACCGCAAGGGACTAGGTAGACTGCCTTGACGGCAGGACCCAACTCCTTCATCGAGATGGGGCATACCCACTTGTCGCCATTCTTGGACACCTTCAGCTTTGCCACATCTCGCAGAGACTTGATTCCTAAACTCGAGGGCGTGACATCGTTCGGATCGTCTGACGGCATCAAGCCTTTTAGGATCGCTTCGTAGTTGTAAAGGCGCCCGCGCCAGTCCGAGACGACGGTGTCGATATCGATGGGTTCGCCACTGAGCGCGCAGTGAGCCCATGCATGAGCGAGCGACTCGAGCGCTGTGGCTTTCAGTTCGGAAACTGTCTTGGCACGCGCTGCATTCTTGACAAGCTCGCGACGCTTGGGGATGGAGCCGCCGTCGTTACCCATGGTTGTTGATTGAGGGACGATGCAGGGGATTCGGTCGAGAGGCGCAGGCTGCGCGACAGGGGTGATGGAGTTCGAAAGATGCGGTAAGAGGGGATTGAAGTCGCGTGGTTAGGTAAATGGTAACGCCAAGAAGTGGATAGAATGGATGAATGGCGCGTGAGATCGTGAGATGGAAGAGATGGGCGAATAGTTGAGAGAGTGGAACATACAACCAAGGGTCCTACCAAGTTGAGGCGATTCCTAATTCCTAAGATTTGGGGCTTATCGATAAGATTTGAGACCTTTGTATCTGGACAGTGCCAAAATATGCAAAAACTGTCTTATCTGCGCTCGCTGGTGACGTAAAGGGGAACACTCCCGCAATTGACACTGTGCCAGCACCTCGGCACCGCTCCATGGCTGGCCCGCTAATTCCAAACCTCAGGTCAATCTAATGCCCTCCACCTGACCCAAGCTACCAACCTCAACTTCCCCGTCAGCAACAACAAAGCGATGCGCCTGTGAAGGACGTTCGCTGAGCTGGTGCCTGCTTGAGGGCGGCGTTCATTAACTTATATACACATCAGAGCATCTCTTCTCGTCCCCTCGTTATCCGCCTTCCCCAAACGCAGACGACACGTACTCGGCTGCGCGCTCCTCGTTGGACTCGAAGCTTGAACTCCAACTCCCCGCCCGACCTGAACCTTTGCCCAACCACGCGATCGCCCGCCTTCCGGGCCCTCTCTATCCAAGTACATGCGCCGTTGATCGATCGGATCCGAGTGCCATACGGGCAACATGGCACAAGCACAGCAGGTCGCTTTAGAGCGGCTTGACTACATCACTCGTGGCCTTCGTTCGAGGTAGGCTTTGAGTGGCTGCTAGCTGCGCCCGATGAATCATGGATGCTAATTCTGCAGCAGGAGCGGCGACGATGTTCGCAAGCGGTCTGCGATACAGCTTCGCGAGCTCGTAGTCGTCTGCCATCGAGGTACGAGATCGGACGAAACCCGGATTTGAGCTGCTGCTAACGTCCCCTCAGACCTGAGCCCCGAGCAATTCATCGCCTTCTACAATGCCGTTAACAACAAGATCACGCATCTCATCACACATGGAAACGACTCTTCCGAACGGCTGGGCGGCATCTACGCTCTCGATGCGCTCATCGATTTCGAAGGCGTTGACATCTCCGCTAAATATACGCGTTTCACACAGAACTTGAAAACGGTCCTTCGAGGAAAAGACATCAATCCGATGCAGCCTGCCGCCATCGCCCTGGGGAAGCTTTGTCGGCCCGGCGGTTCCTTGATATCTGAGTTGGTGGACTCAGAGGTCAACACAGCACTCGAATGGCTCCAGAACGACCGCGTGGAGGAACGACGATACAGTGCGGTGCTTGTCCTCCGAGAACTCGCCCGCAGCGCGCCGACTTTGATGTATCAATACATCCCGACCATCTTCGACTGGATCTGGGTTGGACTTAGAGATTCCAGACAGCTCATCCGTGCGACGTCGGCAGAGACAGTTAGCGCCTGCTTCCGAATCCTCCGCGAGCGAGACCAGGAGATGAAGCAGCTGTGGATGAGCAAGATTTACAACGAGTCGAAGCAAGGACTCAAAGTTAACACAGTCGAGTCCGTCCACGGTTCGTTGCTCGTCTTGAAGGAGCTCCTCGAACAGGGAGCCATGTATATGCAGGAGCACTACCAGCAGGCTTGTGACATTGTTTTCAAGCACAAGGACCACCGAGACCCGACCATCAGGAAGACCGTGGTGCTTCTGATCCCCGATCTGGCCAGTTACTCACCCGCTGACTTTGCCCACACATGGCTGCACAAGTTCATGGTCTACTTGTCTGGCATGCTTAAGAAGGACAAGGAGCGTAATGACGCCTTCCTTGCGATCGGTAACATCGCCAACTCGGTCAAGAGTGCAATTGCTCCCTACCTCGACGGCGTGCTCATCTACGTGCGCGAAGGCCTCAGCATTCAGTCTCGTAAGAGAGGCTCAGTGGACCCCGTCTTTGACTGCATCAGCCGACTTGCTGTGGCTGTCGGCCAGACCTTGAGCAAGTATATGGAAGCACTGCTGGATCCCATCTTTGCGTGTGACCTCACTCCCAAGCTCACTCAGGCCCTTGTCGACATGGCCTTCTATATCCCACCCGTCAAGCCGACAATTCAGGAGAGACTACTTGACATGCTCAGTGTAGTTCTTTGTGGTGAACCCTTCAAGCCTCTTGGCGCACCACAGCCAAACACACTCAACTCGGTGCCGATTATCCCCAAGGACGCCAAGGACCCCCTGGCTTATGAGCACCGGAGGGCCGAGGTGAAGCTGGCGCTTAACACTCTCGGGAGCTTCGACTTCTCCGGTCATGTTCTGAACGAGTTCGTGCGTGACGTGGCCATCAAGTATGTGGAGGATGAGGACCCGGAAATCCGTGAAGCTGCGGCCTTGACCTGCTGCCAGCTTTACGTCCGTGACCCCATTGTCAACCAGACTAGTTACCACGCCCTCCAGGTTGTCGGCGATGTCATTGAGAAACTCTTGACCGTCGGAGTCTCGGACCCGGAACCTAACATTAGACGAACCGTCCTGGCGGCTCTCGACGAGCGATTCGATCGACACCTGGCCAAGGCGGAAAACATTCGAATCCTCTTCTTCGCCTTGAACGACGAGGTCTTTTCGATCCGAGAAGTTGCCATCTCCATCATTGGTCGTCTGGCTAGATACAACCCAGCATATGTCATCCCTTCGCTACGCAAGACTCTTATTCAAATGCTCACGGAGCTTGAGTTCTCCGACGTCGCCCGCAGCAAGGAAGAGAGCGCTAAGCTTCTGAGTCTCTTGGTTCAGAATGCGCAGTCCCTGATCAAGCCATACGTCGAGCCCATGATTTCGGTTCTGCTTCCCAAGGCGAACGACTCTAACCCCTCCGTCGCAGCCACCATTCTCAAGGCGATTGGTGAGCTTGCGACTGTGGGCGGCGAGGACATGCTTCCGTACAAGGACCGTCTGATGCCGCTCATCATTGATGCGTTGCAAGACCAAAGCTCCAACTCGAAGCGCGAAGCTGCTCTGCACGCGCTGGGACAGCTGGCCAGCAACTCGGGCTATGTCATTGCGCCTTACCTTGAATATCCACAGCTCTTGGAGATTCTCCAAAGCATTATCAGAACTGAGGGACAACGAGCCCCATTGCGGCAGGAGACCATCAAACTGATGGGTATCCTGGGTGCCCTCGACCCCTACAAGCATCAGGTACGCCCTCGAGCACTTCTCAGGAATTGGATACTGACCGAGCCAACAGGTTGAAGAACGAACACCAGATGCCCGACGTCTCGAGTCCAACCAGCTGACAGACATTTCCCTCATGATGACGGGCCTGACCCCATCAAACAAGGAGTATTTTCCGACCGTCGTTATCAACGCCCTTCTCCAAATCCTCAAAGACCCCTCTCTCGTCCAGCACCACGCAGCTGTGATTGAAGCAATTATGAACATCTTCCGCACCCTGGGACTGGAGTGTGTGTCGTTTCTTGATAGAATCATACCGGCCTTCCTCCATGTCATCAGGTCAGCTACCTCCACAAGATTGGAGTCCTACTTCAACCAGTTGGCGACTCTCGTCAGCATTGTCCGACAGCATATCAGAAATTACCTCCCGGACATTGTCGAGATCTTGCAAGAGTACTGGCACACGTCGCCATCGCTTCAGACCACCATCATGTCTCTTGTTGAGGCCATCTCAAGGTCTCTTGAAGGAGAGTTCAAGATTTACCTGGCTAGCCTTCTTCCGCTGATGCTTGGTGTTCTTGACAAGGATACCTCTGCTAAGCGCACCCCGTCGGAGAGGGTGATGCATGCTTTCTTGGTGTTCGGTGCCAGTGCTGAAGAGTACATGCATCTCATCATTCCCGTCATCGTTCGCACATTCGAGAAGCAGGGCCAGCCTACTTTCATCCGGAAGCAGGCTATCGACACTATTGGAAAGATCTCGCGTCAAGTCAACCTCAATGACTACGCTGCAAAGATCATCCACCCACTGACACGTGTGTTGGACATGGGAGAGCCTCAGCTGCGGCTGGCTGCTCTGGACACTCTCTGCGCCCTCATCCAGCAGCTGGGCAAGGATTACCTCCACTTTATGGGTACCGTTAACAAGACTATCAACCAGCATCAGATCCAGCACCCCAACTACGAACTGTTTGTCAGCAAGCTCCAGAAGGGCGAGGTTCTGCCTCAGGACTTGAGCTCCGCAGACCGGTTCGCTGATGGATCGGAGGAGCCTACCTTTGCTGACCAAGGAACGAAGAAGCTGGAGATGAACGCCATTCATCTCAAGGCTGCTTGGGACACTAAGGGCAAGTCAACCAAGGAAGATTGGCAAGAATGGCTGCGACGATTCAGCACAACTCTCCTGACTGAATCCCCGAACCACGCGCTACGAGCCTGCGCTAGCCTCGCAAGCGTTTACCTGCCTCTAGCACGAGAACTGTTCAACTCGGCGTTTGTATCGTGCTGGAGCGAACTGTATGAACAGTTCCAGGACGAGCTCATCCAGAACATCGAAAGCGCCATCAAGTCAGAGAACGTCCCACCTGATCTGCTTGGACTTCTGCTCAACCTTGCCGAGTTTATGGAGCATGACGACAAGGCTTTGCCGATTGACATTCGGGTGCTGGGTAGGGAGGCTGCTCGCTGTCACGCCTATGCAAAGGCCTTGCACTACAAGGAACTGGAGTTCCTGCAGGACCAGAGCAGTGGCGCTGTCGAGGCCCTGATCGTTATCAACAATCAGCTTCAGCAGTCTGATGCTGCCATCGGTATTCTCCGCAAGGCTCAATTGTATAAGGAAGGCATTCAGCTGCGGGAGACATGGTTCGAGAAGTTGGAGCGCTGGGAGGAAGCACTGGCTTTCTACAACAAGCGAGAGTCAGAGGTGCCTGAAGACCAGGCGATTCCCGTCGACATTGTCATGGGTAAGATGCGCTGCTTGCACGCCCTGGGCGAGTGGGAAGCGCTGGCTACCTTGACTGGCAGCACCTGGGCCAACTCGACGCCTGAAGTTCAGAGGATGATAGCACCCCTCGCCACGGCGGCCGCCTGGGGCCTGAACAAGTGGGATTCCATGGACAACTACCTCTCGTCGCTCAAGAGGTACTCGCCTGACCGATCATTCTTCGGAGCAATTTTGGCTCTCCACCGCAACCAGTTCCGTGAGGCCATCGCCTGTGTTCAGCAAGCTCGAGAAGGACTGGACACCGAGTTGAGTGCTTTGGTCAGCGAGTCGTACAACCGAGCGTACCAGGTTGTGGTCCGAGTTCAGATGCTGGCTGAGCTGGAGGAGCTCATCGTCTACAAGCAATGCGATGAGAAGAAGCAGGCCATCATGAGGCGAACCTGGGAGACTCGACTGAAGGGTTGCCAGAGGAACGTGGAGGTCTGGCAGCGCATGCTGCGATTGCGTGCCATCGTGATTGCCCCGTCGGAGAACATGCACATGTGGATCAAGTTTGCCAACCTGTGCCGCAAGTCTGGCAGAATGGGACTGGCCGAGAAGTCACTCAAGCAACTCATTGGCAGCGACGCTCCTCTAGAGTCTATGATCCCCTATTGGAACGAGAGGCAGACAGCGCCCGGGCATAGGAACACGGCGGCGCAAGTCATCTACGCTGTGCTCAAGTACCAGTGGGAGCTTGGACAGCAGCCCGGTTATAAGTTGTCTGGTATCGCCGAGAAGACTCTTTACTGCCTGCGCAAGTTTACCAACGACGCCGCCCATCGCCTGGATATCGCTAGGGCCCATCTCAGTGCTCAGACGGGCGGCGATATGGGTATGGCCACTGAGTACGGCTTCCAGAACCAGATGGACCCTTCCCTCATGAGCCCGCAGACTCAACGCGCCTTGTATGACCAGACGGTGTTGCTGGCCAAGTGCTACCTCAGGCAGGGCGAGTGGTTGATTGCTCTCAACAAGGACGACTGGCAATACACCCAGGTCCAGGACATTCTCACTTCGTACTCACAAGCGACAAAGTACAACCCGCGATGGTACAAGGCCTGGCATGCCTGGGCACTAGCCAACTTTGAGATTGTCCAGGCGTTGTCGGCCCGGAATGAAGGCCACTTGTCGAGAACGGATCAGGCCATGGTGATAGAACACGTCGTTCCGGCTGTCAAGGGCTTCTTTAAGTCGATTGCCCTGTCAGCGGGAAGCTCGCTACAGGATACCCTTCGTTTGCTCACCCTCTGGTTCACACATGGAGGCAGTGCCGATGTCAACGCGGCTGTGACGGAAGGGTTTGCCAATGTCAGCGTCGACACATGGCTGGAGGTCATTCCTCAGTTGATTGCAAGAATCAATCAGCCTAACAAGCGCGTCCAGCAGTCCGTTCATAACCTGCTCGCTGATGTGGGACGAGCTCACCCTCAGGCTCTGGTTTACCCCCTGACCGTGGCTATGAAGTCGTGGCAGAACACCCGTAGATCGCGCTCTGCCGCCCAGATTATGGACAGCATGCGACAGCACAGCGCGAACCTGGTTGCCCAGGCTGACACGGTCAGTCATGAGCTGATCCGTGTGGCTGTCCTGTGGCATGAGCTTTGGCACGAGGGACTGGAAGAAGCATCACGACTGTACTTTGGCGATCACAACATTGAAGGGATGTTTGCGACTCTTGAGCCACTGCATGAGCTTCTCGAGCGAGGACCCGAGACCCTTCGAGAGATCTCGTTTGCCCAGGCTTTCGGCCGGGATCTCAAGGAGGCTCAAGATTGGTGCCGGCAATACGAGTCAAGCCAGGATGTCAACGATCTGAACCAAGCCTGGGACCTGTACTATCAGGTCTTCCGCAGGATCAGCAGACAGCTACCTCAGGTTACGACCCTGGAGTTGACCTACTGCTCACCCAAGCTGCTCAACGCCAAGGACCTTGACCTGGCCGTCCCCGGAACGTACAAGAGCGGACAGCCGATCGTGAGGATAATGTCCTTCGAGACGACGTTTAGCGTTATCAACTCTAAGCAGCGGCCGCGGAAGCTCAACATCAACGGCAGCGACGGCAAGTCATCAGCCTTCCTGCTCAAGGGCCACGAAGATATCCGCCAGGACGAGCGAGTTATGCAGCTGTTCGGCCTGTGCAACACCCTCCTGGCCCACGACTCGGAGTGCTACAAGCGTCACCTCAACATCCAGCGGTATCCGGCCATCCCGCTGTCGCAGAATAGTGGTCTGCTGGGCTGGGTCCCCAACAGCGACACTCTCCACGTGCTGATTAGGGAATATCGCGAGAGTCGCAAGATCCTGCTCAACATTGAGCACCGCATCATGCTGCAGATGGCGCCCGACTACGACAACCTGACCTTGATGCAGAAAGTCGAGGTCTTTGGTTATGCACTTGACAACACGACGGGCCAAGATCTGTACCGTGTGCTGTGGCTCAAGTCTAAGTCTTCCGAGGCCTGGCTTGAGCGAAGAACAAACTACACGCGCTCGCTGGGTGTCATGTCCATGGTGGGCTACATCCTGGGTCTGGGAGATCGTCATCCTTCCAACCTGATGCTCGACCGTGTCACTGGCAAGATCATCCACATTGATTTTGGTGACTGCTTCGAGGTTGCCATGAAGCGAGAGAAATACCCCGAGCGGGTTCCCTTCCGACTGACTCGCATGCTGACGTATGCGATGGAGGTCAGCAACATTGAGGGCAGCTTCAGGATTACGTGCGAGAATGTGATGAGGGTGTTGAGAGACAACAAGGAGAGTGTCATGGCTGTTCTTGAAGCGGTGAGTTGCCCTGATTCTTGAGATATGATATGATGCTAACACATGACAGTTCATCCATGACCCCCTTCTTACCTGGCGATTGACCAACGCCGCCTCCCCAACAGGCCCCAACTTCCGCTCTGATAGAGACGCACCGATCCCTGGCGCAGGAGGTACTCGAGCTAGACGCCAGTCCATCCTCGACAGCGACGTGGCGCCCTCTGAGCTACTCAACGCAGCCGAGCCCTCTGCACCACCATCACGAAGCCGGGCCAGGACCAACAGCTCAGCAGCGCAGGACGGCAACCCCATGGTTAACGGCGCACAGGAGGTGGAGAGCCAGAACGCGCGGGCAGTCGAGGTGCTGGACCGCGTGGCTCAGAAGCTCACGGGTCGCGACTTCAAGAACAACGAAGAGCTGGACGTGATCAACCAGGTCAACAAGCTGATCATGGAGGCGACCAAGCTGGAGAATCTGTGTCAGCACTATATCGGATGGTGCAGCTTCTGGTAGACGTGGGGGGTCCTGCTCTGTCTGCGGATTTGAGATACCCCTTTTTGTAGATGTGTTTAGAGGAGTTGGGAGGGCTTTGATGACTGATATCAGGGATTGATTCATTATGCGAATGTGAAAGGGGGAAGGGATGGGATTGCTTTTTTGCGTGAGGAGATGTAATTGATGTACGAGCGAGTAGCATCTGTTATAGTAGCAGTCATGACTTGGCTGTCTTGTACGGTCACGGACTTGAAGCGATGCCATTGATCAGTTGACTCTATATGTTCAGCGTGTATAGGTCAAGTCAAAGTATTGTCTTGTTTTATATGCGATAGCAGGCGTAGTATTTACCTTGATCCATCTCCCTATAGCTCATCCTTTCCTCGAAATGCCTGTCCAGCAGCGACCTCTTGAAAGTCACAGGCAGCCGGCGTTCCAACCTCCATCCTGTACACACACTTTTCCGCCTCGCTGACCCTCCAGAGCTCCTCGGTCTCTGAGCATCCCAGCCACACGTCGGTCCGCCTCTTGGGGCCGTTCCAGCACTGCTGTCCGTCCTCGTACCGGAGAACAATGCGCTCGCCCTTGCCGAGGCTCTTTCCGTCGAGACGCTCCTCGTCGTCGGCGATATCACGGTCGACGCGCTTGAAGAAGCCCATGGAGCTGTGGCCGTGTCCCTTCTTTGACTTTTGCATCGTCTTGTCGAGCCAGCAGTGCTCGTACGTGTACTCTCCCGCGTCGAGGCTGATGCACTTGTCCTTGAGGGCGCGGAAGATGCCCTCGGGGCCGTAGTCCTTGTCGAGGTCTGCCTGCTCCGACTCGAGGGACTTGGCCTTCTTCTCGAGGTCTCGGTCGGCGGCGGCGAGGGCCTCCCGGGCGGCGCGGACGAGGGTGGATTCTTGGCCAGGGGCTGCGTTGTCGGCGAGGAGGCCGTTTGTGACGAGCCAGACGCGGAGGGAGTCGAGGGTGCCGTGGAGGAGGGAGCGGGCGAAGGAAGGGAGGTAGGCTTCGAAGTTGTAGACTCGACATTGTTAGTGATGGGCTTGTGTATAGGGGGTGATATGACTTACTGATGTCGGTGTCGCTGCCGTCACCCTCTTCAAACTCCTTCCAGTTGACTCCATTGCCCTCGCCGTCCTCCCTGAGGACACTCAAGAGATCGGCGTCGTTGACATCTTGCCTCTGAGCCTTTTCAGACTCGACACGGGCTGAGTAGTCCTCGAACGACCTGATGGCCGACTTGACACCCTCGTCGTTGAAGTTGGGGTTGTACTCGGACTTGAACTTTGTCAGAAGCTCCTCCAGCTCACCGACTCGGTCCTTGAGCGCGTCGCGCTGGTCGACGACGCTGTTGAGGATATCCCTGAGCTCGTTGACGCGTGCCTTGGCCAATCCAACGAGGACACCCAGTTTTCCACCGCTACCCTCGCCTCGGACAACCTTGCCCTTTTCCTCCTGCTCGACCTCGCGGTGCTTCTTGGCCAGCTCCTCCCTCTTGGCCTCGAGGTTGGCAATCTCCTTCTTGAGGTCGACGACCTTGGCTTCGACCTGTTGACGAAGAGCCTGAGCTTCCTTGAGCAGAGTATCTCGCTTCTTGGCTGCCTTTTCCATGTTCTTTCGCTTCTCTTCCTCTAACCTCCTGTATTCCTTGCCAATCTCGGCACATCTGTTCTCGCACTTGACACCGCCTACTCCGCTATACTCCTCGGTGCCATCGCAGCAGATGTCGTAATCGCAGACGCCGTCATTGACGTAACTGAACGGCACGTACATGCCAATGTGGCCCTCATTGGCACACCAAAATCCGGGAAGAGCATTGGTGGTGTTGGTGGTGCCAGAGACGGAACCGGCAAGGGGCTGCTCGGGGGAGAGAGGATCGATGTTGGCGCAGGCGGCGGTGCCAGGTTCGTCGGAGCCGTCGGGGCAATCGCACGAGTTATCGTTGATCTGGGTCAAGCTCAGCTTGATGGCGGCGTTTGTGATGCAAGAGAAGGACTCCTTGCCGTTGTAATGAGCGGCGACTGTTTGCGGTTGTTAGCTCAAACTTGGGGATAGCTTCAGGAGGAGGATAGCAGACATTCAGGGCCTACACCTCTCGGCAGACTGCCAGCAGCGGCCAATGTAAAGGCGTAGATGGCGCTCAGAAGCGCCACGGAGCTTGGATGTTGCATTTTGTATATATCGAGTCGAGGCTCTAAATGTTCAAATCAAAACGTTGAGGCTCTCCCTCGTTGAGAGTTGGAGTTGGACAGGTCAGCCAGAAGCTCAAGGGAGAGGTACCCACTGAAACCCGCTGCAGGGGACTTGACACCCCCTGGACGGTAAATGTTCGGCGTCCACTGCCTGATGGATGGACCCACTGGAGGGGTGAGGGCACTAAAAGGTGGGGGATGAATGAACTTGAAAAAATGGTGCCCCTCCAAATACAAACACCAAGAGTCACCAACTGAGAATATCGACATTATTCTTTTCTACGGTTGTGTTTAAAATGGCCCCTACAGATCAAGAGGCCATCAAGGCTCTTAGCACCCTCGTCGACACAGCAACGAACCTTCTTAAACAACTCCAGTCCGTCCTCACCGAGATCCAGCGAAACCCATCCTCCTCGTCCACGTCAGATCCCAACACCAAAGACATCGACGCCCTCGCCCTCGCCCGCGACTCGTCTTCCCTCATCCGAGCCCACGGAACAAAGATTTCTCTCCTCGTCATCAACGAACCTTTTACACCGAGCGCGGTCGCTACCGTTGTTCGAGAACTCGTCAAGGGTCCTATCCCCGGTTTGGCGAGTGCCGCGCAAGCTTGCGAGACTAAGCTCTACACTGCTGTTGTGCGGAAGGAGCTTGCTTATAGAGCGCAAAAGGTTCTGACTGAACTAGAGAATCTGCTGCAGAAAGTTCCCAAGGATGGCAAGGTTCTCTCTGGTGGAAACAAAGATGGCGGAAAAGGCAGTCTCGCTCTGACTGGTATGCTGTGGTCAGCGTGCGATGATGTTATCGGCTTGGCTACTATGGGCGTTGGAGGCTTCTTTGTCAAGAAGGCTGAACAATGGAGAGACACGCTCAAGGATGTCATGGAGGAGATGAAGGAGTGGGGAGACGAGGAACCCGACGACGACGAAGACGAAGTGGACGACCTGGCAGATCAACTCGGCGACGCCTCCATCTCCAAGCAAGACATGCTCGACGACCTCATGAACTCGGGTGGAACAATCCCCAAGTCAGACCCCGACAAGATCCGTCCCCGTCTCGACTCCTCCCTCAAGCGTCTCCGAATGGTGGTCCTCCTATACCAAGCCATCTCCAAGCGACGTTTCAAGAAGCTACCCAAGGACACCACCAAATCCGACATGTCCCAGAGGCTGGACAAGACGGCCAATGCGCTAGAGGGGCTGCCGGACAAGTTTGGCGATCTGGCAGGTGCATTTTATGACCTCGATCCTGAAGAGATTGATCGGCTTATGAAGGAGTGCTTTGAGAGCGCGGCCGGGGTTGGTGAGGTTCTCAAGCTAGGATGGCAGGGTGAAAAGGACGAGTTTACAGAGTGGATAGAAAAGTTTCAAGTCGAAGTCAAGAAGACATGACGCCTTTTTTATTCTAAAAATATAAAGAATATCAAGCTGATCTAGTCTCACTTGCATGAAAGTATACACACCAGGCCAAAGCATCTACAACCCAATAGCCAAGGCATTAAAGTTGACGTACCCCGTCGACGGCAGATTCGCAGTGATGGCGCCTCCGACGACGCTCCGACCTCCCATCTCGAGCTTGACCTCACCGAGGCTGCCCTCGAAGGGGACTTCAAAGTAGCTCGCCCTGGTGCCGGTACCGTTGGCGATGAACCTCTCCTCTCGAGAGTCTCCGATCTTGATGAGGACTTCTTCCTCGCCTGTGGTGATGGCCACGACGCTGACGACGTCTCTGGCTCCGACACTTGCGCTTTGAGAACCACCCTGGCCCCAGACTGTGCCTCCATCAGAACCGAGTGTGGCAGACGTGGTTCTATACCAGGCAACGGCCGTCTCTCCATCCGGAAGAGGCACATCAGGGGTCCCAGCCTTGTAAGCCTGAATAAAATAAGGCAGC
The DNA here is from genome assembly GCA_011320165.1 of Fusarium protoensiforme. Lineage (NCBI taxonomy): Eukaryota > Fungi > Ascomycota > Sordariomycetes > Hypocreales > Nectriaceae > Fusarium > Fusarium protoensiforme. The sequence continues at coordinate 97,076 of JAANQP010000070.1, forward strand.
ACAGAACGCAGGGCAGAGTGCTCATGCCCATCGACGAAAACCTCTGCACCACCAACAATCTGGCTAGGAACAATGTCCCCAATGTAGCTCGACTCGCTGAAATCGTTCCAAGTGATGATCTCGATGGCGTCGGGGAGAACGTCGAGGACCTGCAGCCAGCGGTCGTACCAGAGGGATTCACTAGAAGAGTACCAATTCTTGCCCCATTGCGCGAGGTCTTGGGGCTGTTAATGGTTGTTTTGGTGGTCAAGGGGTTAGGGGGAGATACGTACTGACGTAGAACGATGGGCTTACTCCCATCATGTAGGGCTTATCGCCGAGGACGGACTTGTATAGCTGGTCTTCGTCGGTTGTCATCTTTGTTTCTCCCGCTCTGGGCCAGGCATTCCACGAGACTACACTCATTAGCATCAACCCCCTTTTCACCTCTCGAGAAACACTTACAAGCTCCATCAACAAGACTCAACTTGTCTCTAAACCCATCAGGTCCAATGCTACTCCAATCCGGCACAAAAAAGATACCCCCCGTCTGCTGCCTGACACCCTCCCACTGATCCGCCCACCCGCTCCCCTCAAACGTACTAACGAGCGGCTTCCCGTCCCTCTTGACCTGCGCCCCCGAGTCTTTGAACTCGTTGACAAGGCTAACGACGGCGGGGGAGTCCCACGAGCCCGTATGCATGTCAAACGAGAGGAACAGGCCGAACGAGGCGGCCTCGGCGGCCGCGTAGGCTTGGTGGAGTTGGGTCAGAGTCCAGGGGTCCGTGGGGCCGATGTTGAGGGCGAAGCCGTCGATTCCGACTGCCTTTGCGTCGGAGATGTCTTTTTGCCATTGTTCGGGGGATTGGCCGTCGGTGAGGCCGACCTGGGCGTTTGTCAGATGTGGAGGAGAGTTAGGGAAGAGTGGTAAATACCATGTAGTGGGCGTAGACTTGGCGAGACATGATGTCAAGATGTACGAGTATAGCGAATAGAATGACCTGCGTTGCAAGGCAAAGAAAGAATGAGTAAAACTGATAAAAACAAGAACCATTCAAGAGGCCTTCAACTCTTCTATACTCCCTCTACCCACAAGGATAACCCCATCTCACATCAGCCTCCTTGCTTGTGAAACATGCCAGCAGGGGGCCCTTCAATCTCGGGAACGACACCAGGGATCACGGATCCAGTTGGGATGACCTTGGCATCCATCTCGGACCTTGGCGAACCGGACTTGACGGCATTAGACAGGATGAATTCAGCTGAAGGATTTGAAACCGTGGGATTTGGACATTCATCAGGGTTCGTATGTTGTCGTATCGAATGAGTGAGTGCATTGATCTGCCCAATCCCACGGGCCCCTTGTGAGGTTGAACTTGTGCGACAATAATAAATAACACCGAGTAAGAGATAGAGAATAGGCAGCTCAAGTAGCACAAGTTGCAATATCGGCCTTGTCTGGACATCCCCTATTTACATCATTAGTCAAGTTAGGACCATCTCCTCATGCATCAGACATTCCATCACCAGCTTCACATCAAAAGTGTTGTCGCTAAATCAAGTTTTCATGGCACAACTATTACATGCCCGCTACCTGCCCACCCCTCGGCATCACCTTGCTTGTCGTCGTATACAAAATACATACTATTCATCCGTCGTTCACTGTCTACTCACCAGATCATCCCTGTACAATCCCGACCCCTTGTGCTTACTGTCGGATCTCGTCTGGTTGACCGCCTTGTTCGTTTATTGTGCTAGCGTTGCCACTTTCGGGTGTCCAAGCTGCTTATCCTCTGCCTCGTTATCGTTCGTAGATGCTGGCGTGTCGGGTGTGATGGTCAACGCAGGCGGGCAGAGAGAGCCCGTGAATACCTCCGTCTTGACAGCTGGCGTACCCTCCTCCACATGCTCTATATCGGCATCCTCCTTATCATCTTCCTTCACCTGTGATAGAGGTCGTGGGTGTGGAGCTGCGCAGCTACCAGGAGACTCCGTGTCGTCACCTTCGCCCCGAACTGACCCATCCTCGAGATTGGCTCCTACCATCTGAGCCAGACTACTAAAGTTGAACATGGGTTCAGCTCCAGCGCTTCCCGTATCGCGATCCCCGTCGTCGCTGTAGGCGCCGAGGCTCAGTCCACTAGACCGAGGGTTTCCATCGGCGCCCGTATATCCTGGCCCGGCGTAGCTACCGGCAGGGCTGTCTGCAAGAGACGATCCGACCGAGGAAGCGTTGCTCATCTGTCTAAGATGCGATCCCCCTCGAGGAGGTGCTGACGGGAGAGGTAGAGAGGCGGAGGACGACGTCGGTCCGGTGTGGGCATCCTGGGGGCCTCGATCAACTCCTTTACCCTTTCCTGCGCTCTCGTCCTTGGCTCTGGCTTCCGCTGGCGTTTCGGGAGTGCTGGATGCTTGCGATGCTCTTGAGACTGTAGCTTCCATCCTCAAGTTGCTGGCAGTACTGTTGCCACGTCGTCGACCCAGACCCAAAGATAGACTGCTTCCGCTTGCACCGCTGGCACTACCACCATATGGATGAGCGCCCTGCTTCTTGGCTGCTTTCCTCTCCTCCTTCTCTCGCTTCTTTGCCTCCTTTCGTAGAGCCTTCTCTTCCTTGCGCTTGCGTTCCTCTTCCGCAGCCAAGGAGAGGCGGACGGCTTCCATAAACATCATTTCCTCGAGCTCGTCCATCCTATTGCGTCGAACTCCTGGAATGCTCCTAGATGAGTCCCTAGCACCGGGCTCTGGTCCGTCGGTCGCTTCGTTCTGGGAACCCTCCTGGCTCTGATTCTGGGCGCTTCCACTGGCATTGTTATTGCTTCCAGTGTTTCTCCTGCTGAAACGTCCAGGTCTCAGTATCGATCTCTGCTCATTCCCACCCATAAGAAAAGCGGCGGTATGAAGCGCGGTTGCAGCAGCGGCTCTACGGGCTTGGTGATTTCTAGCCGATGCCAACTTTGCCGCCCAGTCAGGCCGTACGCGATCTGTAGTGATGACATTCGGCGCATTCGCAGACAAACTATGTGTGCGCCTGCGACCGGTTGGCGCCGGCGAGGTTGGGGGGAGTGTACTGTTCAATGAGCTCTGCGACGACATGGCTGTGCCGTACGCAGGGTTGCCGTGCATGGTAGAGTAGACGAGGCCGCGGCGGAAAGGGGGAGGATCGTACGTGACGCCAAACTCTGGCTGCTGGCAGTATGGGCACGACGATGGCTCCGAGGTGAGTATCTCCGGGGGGTCGTCGGGTGTAATACCCTGGGTAGGGTCTCTTGCCTCGCCGTTGGGGTGATGCTCAGGAAGATGAGGGTCTGCGCGCTTGATCTGTACGAAGCATTCACTGCAGATGGGTTGATCACAGCATCGCGTGTGGTTAAGATAAGGGGGGTAAGAAAGGAAGCAGATGGGACAGTCGTCAGCATCCTTGTACAAAAAGACCTCGATCGGCTGGCCGTTAACAAAGGGATCGTGAGGTAGAGACACTTCCTTGGGCGATAGATCTGTCGATGAGGCGTTGCGAGATCCCACACTCAGGGCAGCAGCGAGCGCCTTGGCTCGGGGCTTGAATGGAGAGCTCGACTTGTTTGGCCCGGCCGATACGGGGGACGGGAGTCCTGATCCAGCATTAGATCCGCTGCGATCTGATGCCACGGAAAGCGTCCTAGGCCCCATGGGCACCATGAGGTTCTGGCTCGAAGCGGATGGGTGCTCCACGGGAGCAGGCGGTTGCGGTATCAGGTCCGGATCGGGGGGCGCATCGGCGGCGGGGATGGGAAGACCGCGGGCAGCGGCAATCAGCTGGTGTTCGGTCCAGCTTGGAGACCAATCGTTGAGACCTTGCCAAAAGGGCGCAAGCTTTCTCTCGATCTAGATAGTACAGCTGTCAGCATGCTGGTCATCATGGCAGTAGCGGTAAGAAATACCTGTAGTTGCCTCACGACGGGCTTGCTGAAATCTTCAGTTCCCGTATAGGTGCCCAATGTGACCAGATAACCTCCATCGACGTGCTCCTCGCGCATACTGCGCTCACGTTCCTTTGCTCGCGCAACACGCTCTCTTTCAAGTCTTCTCGCCTCGCGTTCCTGCTTGGTCTCGCGACGCTCAAAGGGAACATCCTGTCTTTCGCGGGAGGAACCAGCGCCAATACCAAAGATCTCTGCCCTACTCAAGCGTCTTCGTGAAGCTGTCCCCGACTCCCTCATGTTCATGTATTCCCGGACCGAGGGATCTCCAGGCGTTGAATGGCGCCGACCGGGATCGCCCTCAGGCCGGGCCTCTTTGGTACTCGAGTTACCCATGATGAAGGCTGGGAGGGCGGCGGCGGCTGCTCGAGGTTAGCCGGATGGCGCGATTGCGCACACGAGCCGGTGGTCTTTATGCGGCGGCGGCGGCGGCGGTGTTGGGGACCAAGGCGGTGATTGTCGGGCGTCGCTGCGTGTGACAAGAAACAAAGAATCGACGTCGAATAACGGGGTTGGAAAATGGATGCGGTGAATCTATGTTGATGGCCAGAAGAGAGATAGAGTTCTGCCACGAAAGAGAAGAGTGCAGTGAGCGATATGGACAGAAAAGGCCCGTCTCGATCGGCGGCCGGCTGTCCCGCGATGGGTGGAAATGGGGGAGGGGCGTCAGACGACGGGGGTCGTCCCGGAGGGCATTTCGCTTGGGGAGGCTATCGTAGATGGAGAAGGTGGTATGCGACGCGACAGTGATGCAGGTACGGGGTAGCGGGCGGGCTCAAAGAGGAGCTTTGTCGATGGACGTTTCTCCCGTGATAACGGCTGGAGGATGTTTGACGGCTGGAGGGGATCTGGACGACGGACGGGCGTATCGTGTTGTCAGTGACTACTGTGGATTAGACCCGACTAGACTGGAGGCTGGGCCCACGGCGTAGTACCAGCCGAGACACGGGATAGGATAGGTTAGATGAGGTGCTGGAGCTGCCCGGAGCTGATAAAAGGTGGCCCCTGTCCTTTCCTGTGGTGCTGTGCGTTGGCGGACAAGAATGGCTGGCTGGGTCTGGATTAGCTGGGCTGGGCTGGGCTGGGGTGCTGGAGCCCGTGAGCCAGGCGGGCGGGTAAATGGTGAATACCTGGAGGCGGGGTTGACGGGGCCAGTACTTGGAAGTATGTAAAGTAAGCGATTGAGAATGGATGCTTGATGGTGATGATTGACGATGGGACAGCTGGAAGAGAAGGTGTGATGTTGATGTCGACGTCAAGTTTGTTGACTGAGCGAAGCATCGAGGGCCGAGGTGAGGAATGGCTTTGCCGGGGCCGACGGGGACGGGGACGGGGACGAAGACGGGGACGAAGACGGATTGGGGGACCTGACCTCACCTAAGCTTTTCTCTTCACTCCATCTCGCAGCCTCATGCATACAGAATGGAACATTCGAAGCTGCTGCGT